>VOMN01072185.1:0-17925 GCA_014899125.1 Orchestia grillus | reverse complement strand
TTTATGTTCAGGGGCAACCGAGCCTGTGGGGTTTCGGCTTTGGCAGTAGTTTGAAACCGATTAGCAGCCTACCTGAATGTCACGGAAAAGCTCCGGCTCCGGGCTCCTAGAAAATTGACTGTAACGGAAATTATAATTGAATTTTCTTAAAAAAAAATTATTAGTAAATCAAAAATTGATTTCTAAATATTAAGTTAGTTTATTACCTGATTTAGAAGAACTTTATATGCAGCTAGTCATTCATGATTGCGTTAATAAAATTTTCAATATAGATATATGGATACGTAAAATAAGAGTCAAATTTAAATTTGATTGTATAATAACGACAATAGTAGTTCTGTATTTGTAATATATAGTTTTCAATTAAATTTGTAGTAGGGCTTCTTTGGCTGATTCATTTGCCATGGTGTATCGATGAATCTAAAGGGGTTTTGAGTTCCTCTGTCAATACTTCACTTATTAGGATTAAATAAGAAAAAAATCGTTTATTTCAAAATCACACACATACAAAGTAGCAACTCTTCGGGCTATCAAATAGTAACACTTCAACCTTAAAATTAAGTATAGAGGTTCTGTTGATACTTTTATAGTTGTGATTCACTGGTCTATCACTTAGTGTGAAATGATTAGCATGTTTGCTAAATATGAACTAAAAACATCGCGTGATTCTTTTTACATCTATGACAAATGTTAAAATTTTATTTGACAAATATGGTGCAAAATAGGAAAAAAGAGTCTAACATTTTTTAATTATACAAAGTTAAGGTACGACTACAACCTTAAAATTACAGGTAGAAGTTGCGTTGAAACTTAGAATTCTGATTCGTAATTTTATGGTATTGGTAAAAAGTTATACATTAGCCTAAAAACATTGTTTGGTCTTTGTAAATACATCTTAAAATAAAAATAACACTTCAAAGATGGTCATTTCAACCTAGATTCTTTTATATAGTGGGCTCCATGGCGTAGTGGTGAGCGTGATGGGCTCACAGCCGAAAGGGCCAGGGTTCGAGCCGCGGCTCAGGTGGGGCTTTTCACCTGACCACGGAGTACTTTCCTTAAAGGAAATTTGAACCACACATTCCTCACATCCCCTACCACACCAATAGTTGTAAGGCAATTAAAACCTAACGGTAAAACGTGTTGGAATAAATATAGGTTCTTGTTATTGCAATTTGTACGTCATCCGTATTGATCGAGATTCTCATGTTCATAATTTTAGGTAAGTAGTATATCATCAGATAATGAAATCAGCATATATTAACGCAGCTAATTCTTAAAGAATCCCTTTAATAAAGTTTCAAAATGATATACAGGTATGTTTACGTATGCGAGTATTGAAGAATGCGGTCCTTCACTACTCTCCGCTTCCGCGATTTGTCTCACTGCAACTTCTGCTTGTCATTCGTTGGGACGAGTGTCAGTGTTTGGTTAGAGCTGTATTACTCAAAGGAAATGATGAATTTTGATGCACCTCCTCTCTGGTCAAATGGACCAAAGCCTGGTCAATTTTATGATTTTCCTGGCCGTTCTATTCAAAATAATGCAACAGCTGAACCGGCCAGGACCCGAACCATGTAAGTTTGGGTAACTCGTTAATTATTGTGTTAGTAACTCGGCGTGAATTTGTCAAAGCTCGAGATCATTTTTTATTTATTTTATTCAGTTATTGTTTTTCTCTAAATAAAGCGCATTTTATTTTATCTTATACAGGTGGAAATATTTCAAGGATGGACTTCTGCAGTAAAAACACATCCTTATAATTGTTATTACAATTTTCGGTTTTGCAAGTTATCTTTATTACGTTTTGATACTGAAGCTGCACTAATGTTTTACATCTTCTTGAGGAGTGAAAGTAACATATCCTTTATTTAAAGGTTGACTTTGGGAAACCTTATCTCAATGTTAAAATTTGGCCACCTTTAGACCGAACATGAGGTTACTATTTACTATATGTTGATTTATGCCTATTCATTTTACAACCTTTGTTATAATATTGTTGGACAAAATTTTTTCATTAATATTAGGAATCTATTTGAGAAACATTTACATTAATTATTTATTGAATTTATTAAATGTTGTTTATTTTTTACAATCAATTTCTTGTTGTCCTATACATCTTTTTGCAGTTTTGTTTTGCATCTGTTCATGATTGTTAGTATTGTTTAGTTTAATTATTTTGTTATCATGTAACTTGAATACCATAGTAGACATAACTTGTATAATGCAGCCCTAACTTCTGTTGAATAAATTTCATGATATAGTGTTAGTATAAAAATTATTTTAGTATTTTATATAATATTTTTAATGCTTCAAAATCTTTTTAAAAAGTTTTTAGAATTCAGACATAAAGGTTCTATATAGTGACTGTAAAATGATGACTGGGATGACATTTGCTTTAAAGTTACTTTCTGCATAAGATGTTGTTCATTGCACAGTATTCATTTCAGTATCATTTAATAGTATTTTATGAAATGCTGAAATTCATTTTCAAAATTTAAACAAGATAGGAATATAGGAGAAAATTATAATTAGGTTTTACATTAAGACTCCCAATATTGAGGTTCTGACAACTCTTTGATGTTGTGGTTGACATTTTTGCATTTCCAAATAGCAATAAACAAAGGCTAATTATGGTAATCAAGAATAGGTTAAGTCAAGTTATGTTAGATTAGATTGTTAGCCTAGGAAGTGTTAGACCAAAAAATATACTTTTACCTATAAATGTAATGTAAAGAATGACAACTCTATATAAGACTATGAAATTATTATCTCAAAATATATTAATTTGCAGTAGATTTCATGGTCATAATCATAATAAGCAAGTAAAAATACATTAGAAAGTTACATCTGTTTAAAATAAATTTATTTTGTATAAAATGTCTTCTACTTGTGTGGTTTCTCATTGTTACATTTCACGTTATGTTAGATATAATAGGATTATTTCACTAATTTAACATTAAAGAATGTCAAATTTCTATTTGAAGAACTTGTAAAAATAGGACTCTAATATCTGCTGACTTTGTGTCATTACATTTTATCTGTTTTTGCAAGTGCTTCAAATATCTTTCCATACACTTCTTTGTATGCCTTCCAACCTTTCAAAAGTTAGTTTCTGTGACTCTGATATGAAAAATTTCCCAATTATTTAACATAAAGGCTGAATGATAAACAGAAAGCACTGTACATAATGCCAAATTTAAATTAATATTAACCAAAAGCCTTACAATGGATAGGATGTTCCTTGCTGCATGCCTCATTAAAGTAATTATTTACCACTTCTACTAATTACTATGCCCTTCAGACTGAACAAAGTATTGACTGAAATAGCTATTTTAAGAGACTTTAATTATATATGTTAAAATGTTTGGATATTGGTACAATTTGGATTTATTTATTTATTTATTTATGTAATTGTTGAATTTATTGAAATCAAGCAGTCTTTTTTTTGTGTAATTATTTTTTAATCCAATATTCATTTTACATACTAATGCAAATTCATAATTTGCAAGATGAAAGATTACTATGTGATTTATTCTGGCACAGATAAGTCAAAACTACTGCAATGAAAGTGTTGCATGTTTTAGTGGTGAATTTTTTCTTTATTTGGTATACTACACAGAGTAGCCTATGTACATTGTATGGCTATTATTTTGGTTTGTCAAACTAAACTTTCTTGCCTGGAATGGAAATTTTTTTTTGTTTTAAATATTTTGAAGCTGACAAAAAGTTATATTGAAAGATATTTAAACCATTACCATACTAATACAATTTAATCATGCAAACTCTACTAGAGTTTGCGCTACATTTTTCAACTTTTAGCTACTGTTATATGTGGGTTTTGTGATGTCAAATATATTAAACAAGCATATTGTAATGCGTCATAACTGGGAGGGTGTAAAAAGAGCTGGAGACAGGTTGTACTAAGTACATAAACTTGTTTTTAAACACTTTTTCTTATTTAAAACCTTTCCCAAGGAAAAAAGTTTTGTCTTATCACACCAAAACGAAAGGTATATTATGAACAGGCTACTTTATAGTATGTTTACCTGAAGTCAATACTATTTTATTTTTAGGATGTACAATATTTTGCATCCTGGATTTTTGAGAACAAATTTATCAACTACTTACCTCACGCTAATTAGGTATCTAATCTTTGCTATGCAATGAATTAATTCTCATGCAACAAAGTAAAATTATAACTTTAAAAGTTCATTGAAAAATATATAACAGTATGTAATTTTAATAATTTAGTCGAAGATAAGATAAGGTTATCTCATTTTTGTACCAAATTTATAAAAGCAAGGAAGGTTGGTTTCACAATGGAGACAAAGAGACTTGCAATTAACTGTTGATAAAAATTACTGGGGATTTACGGGCTTGGTTTTTGAAAATGTTATTAAACAAAGAATACACTAGCCTTGGATTACACCCTGAGCCACAGCCAGCACTGCTAAGGCCTCACAGTTTATTTTTGTGGATTTTTTATTCACCAGTAATTTTTTTTTATTGATGGTATATTTGATGTGCTCTTGTTTCATGACAAGGTTTTAAGAGAAATTTGCGATTTTTAAGAGAATTACATAACTGCCATGGAATAGTTGCCTACCTATACTAAACCAGAAATATACAATTAAAGGTTATATTGATAACATTGATAGCACTGTAGACTCCATTGTAATGTTTATCTTATACATTGTAAATATTGTAATTAGATGCTACTTTTTTTTTAAATTTTGAGTAGATGAGAGTATCTGAAACTATTCTTCACTTAGGAATGAATTTGTCAAACAAGAAACATTTGGAAAGCTAACTTGGTACATTTAGCTACCTATCATTAAATGAATTTGAACAGTTCTTGAGAAATAAAAAAGAGTTTGGCATAAAAGTAAAATACTCAATAAATATTGGGAAAAATATTTTAATATTGAAATTACATTGATGTATATGTATTTCTAGCAATGGCTATATTTTATTCCATGCACTGAAATAGCTGCAAGTTTAATGTGACCATGCACACACCAAAGTTCTGTGTTGTCAGTTCTTATCCTTTTGTGCCAACTATGAAGCTAGGAAAATAAGGAATTACATCATCTTTTGTGTGTATATATCTAATTTAGTGTTTGTTATTTCTAGGTATCCTACCACAACTGGAACTTCTGTCATTGGAGTTACTTTTGATGGTGGGGTTGTGCTGGCAGCAGACAAGCTTGGCTCGTACGGCTCGCTGGCTCGCTTCAGGAACGTGGACAGGATATTTGCAGCCACTGATGAGGCTGTGCTGGCCTGTGGTGGTGACATAGCAGACTACCAGTTCATCAGAGACATTGTGGAGCAGAAAGTGTGAGTTAAGGTGTGCTGAGATGTTGTGGAGCAAAAAGTGTGAGTTCAGGTGTGCAGAGATGTTGTGGTGTAGAAAGTGTGAGTTCAGGTGTGCAAAGTAATGTTGTGTATAAAAGTGAAATTAGGTATGGAGAGGAAGGAAATAAAACTTTATTTCTTTCTAGTTGTAGAACGTATTTGGTTTAAAATGCAAATAATTAGTGACATGGCACCTGAGTGCTGAGTGTAATGAGGAATGTGTGGTTGAATCTTCTTTTTCCAAGGGAAGCTCTCCCTGACATCAGAATCATTTTATGCATACATGGAAAACTCTGTGGCTCTAACTTTGGTAGCAATGTCTAAAACTCTTATTATCACTTAATCATAGGAGCAAAATTTCAGGTATTTCTTGTGTAGTTAGTAAGCTAACAACATTTAGCTTATGAATACTCAGCATTAAAGTATAAAAAAAGAAAATTTAAAGGTTCTATTAGTGTATGGGGTTTGAAATATAAAAGTTTCTGGTGTATCAAAAAAACTTGAAACATTAAATAGTCTGATTGGATGTTTTATTATCACATCTGAATTTGATATTCAATACTTGCTCTACCAACGTGAGTTATATTTCTTAACCAGGTGAAGATTCAAGTAGTTGGGTCAGAATAGTTGAAGAAAAATGACATGAGGACTTGTATATACACAGTTCATTACTTGTAGAAAAGGTGTGCTATGGAATCTGTACATATTAATGGAACTTCTGAACTAGGAAAATCTGAACTTTTACGCTCTAATTTGGAGTTGTAAGTATGGGAGCATCTATGAACCATGCCAATTAAGCACATATGATATTAATTAACACCAACATTGGACAGAAAACTTGTTCTTCCAATGCACTCATTTCATTCAGCTACTTCTATGTAGAGGGAGCCTTTATTGCCCTCATTCTACCTTGTGCAATACTTTCCTTTGCAACTGTAGACAACCATGGATTTCTGGTAACATACAAAATCCTCAAATGTACCCTGTAACTCAGATAAAATATGAGCTTGTAAGAAAGAGTTCAATAGATACCCAGACTTTTCCTGCTGTCTCTAGACATCTCGAATTAATAATGAAGACAGAAAATATCATTAAGGCTTAACGAACTACATATCCCGAGATATCTCGTGGCCGTGGTTGTTGCATTCACACACGGTCACTGTCGGTTTCACAGACCGTGTGAATGCACCGTTTGTTTCTTGGGGTAATTAGTAAAAGGGCTAAGCATGGGCCACGGGGGTAATAAGACAATTATTCAGGTTTGCATTGACATGGAAGTGGCAGCCCACACATGGTCCAACATGACCAAGAGATCAAAGTAAAACAAAAAGATGATAACAGCGCATCACAGAAATTATGCCGAGGAGAAAACATAAATGCTAACTTGTGTAAAGTAAGTTTGCCCTTGAACGATACCTTATAACATTTAACACCGATCAAAACATCAAGTTCCCCATGTTTGGGTGAGCAGGCGTGACGACGTGTGTGGAGGGTACACGAAGCAACTGAACGCTGGCGCTCTGCACTGCTGGCTCACCAGGGTGCTCTACAACAGACGCTCTCGCTTCAACCCGCTCTGGTTGGACTGCGTCGTCGCGGGATTTAACGCCGGCAAGCCGTAAGTAAATGTGCACTCAAACCTTCGTATTTTTAAGCCAATTTTTTCGCAAAGAATGGCTTTCAGTGACGCTTTTCCCTAAAATTTTGGTTGCGATTGGTTAGATTCACGCTAATGATGTGGAGAATACTCCTTAAGTTTTTGTATTTTTTGTTGTCATCAAACTTGTTTTTATGGATAATGGTACACCAATACCAAGGTTTGGCAGTATTCCACACTGTATTACAGCAAGGGTTCCTGATTTTTTCCACCATCACAAATGAGAAAATTTACTGAGTTCTCAGACTTTCTACAAATTTAAAGCTGCTGGCGATAAAGGAAGTAAGTTCACGTTAAATTTGATCAACAAAACTCGCGAGAGAGTAATGAAAAGATCAATTGCCTTATAACAAGGACACTTCTCCCAGCCTCTGATTGGGAGGCTCAGCACAACCGCCCCTTCCTGCGTGCCCTAATGCTTTCTGGATGTGTGGAATTGAGTTACGCTCTTAAAGTTAAAGAATTTTCTCTGTGAACTCTGCGTTTGTTGCTCTTTACGTGTGACGTTTCAATAGAGTACCAAATGGGGACCCCTTCATGCAGTTGGTGCAGTTAGGGAACAGGTTCAGTGAAGGTGAAGGTTTTTAAACCACAAGCGTACTGTTCTTTATTTGAATTCTGTTAAATGGCAGCTAATTCAATAAGTTGTGAGTTCTGTAATGACGAGCTTTAGAATAAGTTTTGTAAGATTATAGTTTTTTTTTCGTTAGACTTTTTTATTGTTACAAGCGATTGTATCTGTGCCTCACATGTTGCTCAACCCTCGATTTATCTGTTTAGTGCAGATCTAGTTTTGCCTTCTGTTAACTTAGCAACTCCTACTCCTCTACCACTTCACGAGCTTCATTATTTTCTCCTTACTTGCTGATCACTGTAAATTCTTTTTAGACAACTTTATTCCTCCCATACTTCTCATCTGTCCACATTTGTCATCGTCACATCTTATCAGCTTCATCAATGTCACATCTTATCAATAGCATCATCAGCTTCATTATTTTTTCCTTACTTGCTGTTCACTGTAAATTCTTTTTAGACAACTTTCTTCCTCCCATACTTCTCATCTGTCCACGTTTGTCATCACCACATCTCCCTCTGTGTCATCTTGTTTATGACTTACCGTTCCTTCGGTCGAACATTGACGCCATGACGTACTCCCCTCACGCGTCTCTGGTTCGCCCCGTCAGGTTCCTGGGCTTCGTCGACAAGATCGGCACGGCGTACGAGGCCCCCGAGGTGTGCTCTGGCTTTGGCCAGTACTTCGCGATCCCGATGCTGCGCAGCGCCAGGGAGAAGAAGGCGGACGGCAACTTCACCCAGGCCGAAGCTAGGAAGGTGAGGCAGTTAAGAGTGGCTTGCTCAGCGCCCCCCGTCACTATGGCAGGACTCGATAATTCAGTCATTAAATGAATGACATTCGCCCAGTGGAATGGGTCATAAATGTTCTGTATTGTTTTCTTTGAGATCAACTATTTATAACTCAAAATACTGAGCTATTGTATTTCAGCAAATAGGACATTTAATTTCTTTCCTTTTACATTTGCTATAATATATTGAGTATCTTATCTGCGACACTGCCGCATATCAATAGACGCGGCTCACAGTAACATTCTCCTATGCAATTCTGATAACTGGGGACGGAGACATCAACAAATTGTGCATTATTTTACTCTCTAATTTCGTGTGTACAAACTTCTCTCAATGTGAGGGGGCGTCTATTCAGGAAGCATAGGGTAGCCAATAGAGTTAGGCTAGCGGCGGGAATAGTGGACGTCTGGAGTTCATTTTTTTTTTTTTAATTTCGGTCGAGGATAATCAAGGTATCTTTTTTTTTAGCCCAAGCTTTCAGTTAGGTTTGCTCTAACCGTCTTGAGGGCACGATTGATACCCTGACCAAACAGCACCAGCTTGTATCTAGGATACCCTGATACCCTGACGAAAGAGCACCAGCTTGTATCTAGGATACGCTGACCAAACAGCACCAGCTTGTATCTAGGATACCCTGACCAAACAGCACCAGCTTGTATGTAGGATATAAAAAGCTCAGTTTTTCTAAGCTATGCAATTATAAGAATAAGCGTTTCTTGCACAGCGGCCAATGATTCTCTTGTTATCTTATGTTACGGGGACTGACGACCTCAAAGGAGCACTGTTAGGTTATTACAGCTATGATTAGGCCTTCGGGACTTCTATGGTAAAGCAGTTTTCAATGGTAAAACTTTCAGATCCAAACCAAAAAGGGATCAGCTTTCGAAGATTTTTTGCTTTACTGCCAGTTAGTTTTTATCAAAGAAGAAAAAATAATCTCTTTGATGGATGGCATAGTCATATTCTGACTAATCTAAATATTATTTTATTGTTCGTTTTTCCAAGATAAACTGGTTCTGAAATCAGCCATAATTTTGTAACAAACTAATAATATTTCATATTAAAAGAGTAAAATATTTTCGATAGTTTGTGTGTGGTTGGGCTGGCTCATTTATACCCGTGTTCCTTGTATGATATACATCGATGTGGACGTAGATTTAGTAGGACGAGTGTCTGCGTGTGGAGCGTTGTACGAGAGTTCGATTTCAAGAGGTACATTGCGGAGCAAAATGTTTGCGTCCTCGGTTTCAGTCTGCGGGAGAGGCACTGTATTATTGATATGATATGGGACGTGATCATAAAATGATAATTTGATTGTCTCACGGTGCGGGATTCTGATAGCCGTCCCAGACTAGACCACTCGTTCCGTTCCTTTTGACTTTTTCAACTTTAATTCTATTCTTTTGATATTTTAAAATTATTGTTAATTAAAGTTACTTAATTGCTCCAGGTTGTTGAGGACGCGATGCGAGTCCTGTACTACCGAGACTGCCGTGCCTTCAACCGCTACATGGTGGCCACCATCACCAAGGACGGGGTGACCATAGAGAACGACCTGGACGTGAAGAAGGACTCAAATTGGGAGGTCGCCAACTACACCAGGTGAGATAACTCCCTCAATTTGTTTTAGTGCCAGGACGCGTTGTGTTCCTGCACCAAATTCACAGTGTTGAAGCCACATGAAGTGTTTTTGAGAGGCATAAACTAGCGGGTTTGAGAGCAGACATTGCTTTTGACAATGAACGCGCAGCAGTTGACCTTGATGTATCTCATCATGGGAACCGTGCTTGCTTTCAACATGCATATGTGCAGTTGCGTTTGACTGTTAAAGAAAATATGTAGGTAGCAGAATTTTTTAACCTATAAAACCAATTAGTTAATTTTCGTCATGTATCACCTTAGGTGGAGGTATAAGATAGACCGTAGGTAGAAGGGATAAGTTAGTTAAGTTTGTGTATCCTATGGGGACTGACGACCTTAGGGGATCTCAGCTATAGATAGGCATTTGGGACTTCTGTCTTTCGTGTCCCCTTTTGTTTCTTTCAATTTTTATACCTTCTTTTCTCTCTCTTACATGTCTTCTTCTTCTGCCTTAATTTGCCATTTCTATGGGCAGGGGATCTTGTGTGAGAACATACCTGTGTCTTGTGCATAAATACCGCATTTTTAAAATTCCATACTAAATAGAAATAGTTACCCTGGGTAACTTTATATGAACTAAGGATAAAATTCCCGCGTGTCACGATGGTTTATAGGCGCTTTCTTCGTTCACCTCAATTTTGCTCTAATAATCGGGTCGTTCTTTTAAAAGTTACCATTTTCAGAGTGAAATTAAAATGTTAATATCAAAGTAAAAAAACTACTTCGTAGAATGAAATGCCATTTCCGCTAAAAATTCGCCTATTTTCTTACTAGTTTTCTTCAGCCTATTTCTCTCTGAATCGAATACTCTCTAAATTCCAAACAAATTGCTCACGCGACTCTTTGAATTATGTAAAGAGAAGTTCACTGCAATAGGGTTAGCTTTGTCTTGCATTTACACCACATTTTTGACTGTTGCTGCATGCTGGTGAGCACGTTTTGAAACCTCAAATACTGGCGATCAGTTTCCTAAGACCGATGAATTTTGTTGTTTCAGGGCGTTCTCATGAAGTGTCTGGCGTTCTCGTGAAGTCCATGGCGTTCGGCTCCACCTTGAAGGGATAACTGCTAAGTCTTCAGTTTTATAATAAATCTCATAAAAATTGTCAGTGATTTCTTTTTCTTACAATATATCCATGCAAAAACATCAAGCAATGTATTGCACGACGTGTAATTCATTTGGGTGCATATTGTTCCAAAAAGCAAATTCGAAACGGTTCGCTCTACATCTACGAGTGCTGTGAATTCTCCTCAATTGATAGATTTTTGCATCGCATGTTTTAAGGAAGCTGTTGTGAGGTTATTGATTTGGCACATCTTTCGTTTCTCTCACATTGCAGACGTAATTAGCAAGCACTGCTACCAGACACCAAGCCAGAGCCCTTTGGCAGCATTCTCAACTATTTTCCCTCTCCTTTCACTGTGACGGCCGCCCTAGCTACGCGCCAGATGTGGGTGCACACATTGACTAGTACGCTTATAAATACAAGTGGCATCAACTGATTTAGAGTCATGAGATTGATCATTTATCGTACAAGTTGACTGTAATTATTTTCTCAAATATTTCGCTCGTTATGGGTATCGTCTGATGCCTACTTCATAGTACGAGCTATCGAACGTATTATCTATTAAGTATCGTATACTTAGAAAGGAATACTGTGATTCAGTATGACTTAGGCAGGATACACTATCGTAACAAGATTGGAAATAGATTACGCGCGAGATACAGCGTTGAGAGCGGTAACAACCAAGGATGCGTAGTTGCAGGAGTCTGAGCAGGGAATTTTAAAATCCCTAGTCTGATCAGCTCTTACACCAGCCGACTCCGCAACTTTAGTGAGTTTTAGCAGTGCTTTCGGTAAAAATGCGTCATTTTGTAGGAAGATATAAGCAAACGGCATCTAATCGAGATATGAATTCGTCAGAAGCTGCATTACCGATTGTGAAGACAATGCTAGCCACGCACCAAACTCTCCTGTTGTAGTGCTTCCCTAAAATCGTCGTCCTTCTGAAATGTCCATACCTATTTCGTGTGCGTTGTCGCTCACGGTAACATAAAAAAATTTTGTTTCGTAACACATTCGAATGACTTCATATTTTCTGCAATGATCAATGGGCTCAAGTGAAATTATTTTCGTAACGGTCGTTCAATCTCACGGTATTAACCTCAGTTTTATTTTTCTCATCAATCTTCTCGCCATGTACCCTCTTTTTGGTTTCAGCGCATCGTACATTTGACAATACAATATGTAAAACTAACAAGGAAAACGAAAGATAAAATTCCCATCGTGAGCGATGTATTTAGGACGCAGTGGCAGGAGACGCGGAGGCGGTGTCCACAGCGCTGAACTTGTCCTTGTCCTTGCCCTGGGCAGCGGCGCGGCCGGCAGCCTTCAGTTCCAGGAGCTTTTTGCGGCTGTCTGTCATCTTTAGCTTAACGATGCACACCTGAAACACCAATGAATTCTTTCACATTTCTGAAAAGTTGCTTCTCTTATTAATTTTCCCTACACGAAAAGAGTACGCAAATAAAGTTAATTATTAAATAGCTTCGGGAATGAAAATGAACAAAAGATGTGAAAACCGAAGGAAACAAAATGGTCGCTATGGTTAGGACTCGAAAGGCTTGGCTATATAGTTGAGGTAACGTAACAGTGCCCTCCTGGGGACGCCAGTCTGCACGGCATGCGATCAACAAGCATAACTGCAATAATCCTATTGCATATCCATGTATCTGAGAAAAACGGCCTTCTTTCAAGAATAGTGCTACGAGATAACTCAAACTTACACTTGATCACTATTTCTTCGTCAACAACGAACGAGATAAAGCACTAACACTTTTCCGAATCACCCTCTAAACACTTGATTATGGTATAATTTGAGCACAACAGGAACAAACTATTCACTAATTAAATCATCAGGCCCATCACTGGTCAAAAGCTGACGGAGCTTAAAAGGAATATATTCTTTAGACTCATCACTGACAAACAACCCAGCGACTGTCCGCACCTGCATCCAGACAATTAACGCCTGAGTTCAAATTCGTCAAAGGTAACACTGAACAAGCTATTGCTTAATGACCGCCACTCGACCATCTCGACTCTGATGTACTTCCCCTCTCCAGTAACCTGTAAGAGCTCCCTCGACTAGTAGCCTCCTTGTGTTTGTTGATATGGTTTCTACAAACACAAGGAGGCATATGGCAGAGCTAACGACGCGGCAGTCGGAGATAACGCGACTTACGTTGGAAGGATGGATGCCGATATGGACGGTGGCGCCGTTGGCCTTCTCACGCTGAATCCTCTCGATGTAAATGATGCCCTTCTTGCGGTACACGGTGATCACCTTGCCGACCTGCTGGCCTTTGTAGTGACCGCGCATAACCTGTAATAAGGACACAAAGTAAGCAATCGGGGAAATAGTGATGGAAGTTTTGTGAGCAAGAAAGCACTTTGCATCAAACCTTGAATGTGTAGCAGTAGTCCAGCATGGTATTGAAGTTATAGTTCTAGTCAACAAGCAACATATATCTATGAAAATGAGATGAGAGCATAGGTACTGTTCATCTAAAGAACCATAATGTTGGAAAAGGGGTAATGAACTCTTAATTCAATTCTACTTATTTGAAAACATATAGGTACTACATAAGTATGAAATCAAACAACAGCAATGAGAGCATCATTAAATGTACCGAACCACTCCTAAAACCAACATCCGTTAGCAGTACTATATTTAATATTTCAGGGGATTTAGCCTATGTCACACTGAACAGCTGTTAACCAACCTGGACCTCATCTTCTCTGTGGATGGGCATGGAGCGCACATTATACTTGGTTCTGAGATCCTTTGAGAGAGGGGAGGACATCATCTGTCTGATCTCTTGTTTGTTGGCCTGGAAGTGGCGCTTGCGCATCTTCCGGCTTGAGGAAGTTTTGTTCTTGTTCAGCTTCATGGTGCCTGCAAATTTAAAAAATTCCACTTACCAACAGTGCACATTTGTTCACAATACACTTTTTGTATGAAAGAAATCAAAAGCTAATTAATGAGGCCTTAGAGAAATATATATCCAAATAGTTCCAGCAATCTTACAGCAAACATATGCATTTCTTACATAAAATTTCAACAATAGAAAATTAGGCCAGTCTCTAAATTAATGCTAGCTCCTGATGGATGAACTACTCTATACAAAATGTGAATTAGTTCTCAATACAATGCAGCATGATAGAAACTTTCTGAAATTTTTTAACTTAGCTTTTCAAATTCAGCATTGTATAATAGTATTTACTGTAATTTGATATTTTGTACTATAAAATGATGCTTTTCTTCTATTTGGACGTAAAAAGTAGTTATTACTATTGAGGAGTCTACTAGTCCATAAAAAGGAGATAAAGTATTACAGTTTAACATTACATCAAGAGGCCTAGTAACAATAGTTTTAGTTCAAAGTTAGAATTGTGGCAAACAATTTTACTTGAAGCTAGAATGTCACAAACATTGAACGACAGAAGTGAATCAAAATGTCTAAAGTCAAAAATATAACTGTAGTAATAAAGTGAGTACACAGGGTCATTCAAGCTACAAATTTAGATATTGGCCAATGTAAAATTGAAAAAGCATAATAATGGGCCATATTAATGCTACTATGTCAGTATTTAAACATTTTCATGACAATAATAATTGTGTCCCATCAGGGATCTTTATCAATACCTATCTCTTAGTAATAAAACAGGTTTACTCCCAGCCAATGGGATGAAATTGGAGAATGAGCAATGAGAAAATTTAAGTATTAACCCTTTAAACACTGAATTAAATTATTTTAGCACCAATAACTATTTTGTCAACAATGCTACATTTAGCTATCTACGGAAAACTAGCTGCAGCCTCATGTAAAGAATAATAAGGTTGCACTGAATTATGAACAAAAAACTAGCTCCAGTCTTATGAACATGATTATTAGTCTTTTGAGACATTAAAGGGTTTGTCATAATAAAGGAAATGCATTAGTTATGTCTTTTTTTGGACACTCAAAATAATATGTGATGATTAGCAGAATTCTAAATATAAGTGAACATGAATAACTCAACCGCGTGTTAATCTTGCACAAATATGGGCACCAAATGCTAGTATTCCTTTCAATGAAATGACAACAGAAGGTTTTACACAAGACCCAATCATTCTTTGCTCACTGAATAATTCCCACAGAAAATGAGCCAATAACCTTGCCAAGATAACTACCAAGAGTAAACTGCACACCTCAAAGTTTTCAACAATTAACCCTACCTATATATTAGGCCCAGGAATATGAGCCACTTGGCTCGAGAGATGTGAACCCTGGGTAAACAAGACAAATTGCTACCATTAAACCCTGCTGACTTGATTGACTTCAGCATCACAGTAAATATTCTTCTAGATAACATTACTCCCTTACTACATCATACTCCTTACTACATGAAATAACTACATATGACCTAGTATGAGTATAGAAGCCAATTGTGGAATATTTATACAAAGCTCATTATTTTTAAGCCAGAGAGCTTACATTCCAACGTCTACAATCAAAAAGAGCCCGTAAGAAGGATTATTAGGAGACTTTCAAGCAGGCAATTAGCCTTGGTACTTTCTATGTACTCTCAAATTTAGGGCCAATGTAAAAAAAGCCCATATCTTGAATACAAAATCAATACAGAGCCAAGTGTATTTTGATTTCTTTAGAAATTGTTGATCAACTAATCTAATATCCAGAACATCATTCAGTATTAGGAAACAATCATGTGTTCAAATTTGCATTAAATCACCTACAAATCCCATGCATAGGAGCTACATTAATGACCACACTATACCTGAACATCTATACTAATGCATCATTAAATTACTGTAAAAATTGTGATTCCAGTACTAATGTATACAAATAAAATTATTGGTACTATAAGATTTAGGCTTTCACAACACAAAATTTATTTGAATTCTGGAGTTAGACTAATCTAACTTAATTAATTCTATACCAAGCTTAGATTATGATTTACTTTCACAGGGTATTGTTCACAGGGCATCCTGTCCAGCCTTCATTTTAGTGTCATTGCTAAGAAATTTTGGAGTAATGAAAACCTATTTCAAGATGCGTAATGGAAGAGGATTAAAAGAGTAACGGAAACCTATTTCAAGAGGTTTATTGAACAAATGTGGTGACTAATTTATATAATACAACCTATCTCTAGCTCTATACTAGGTTAGTGGGCTCCATGGTGTAGTGGTTAGCATGATGGCCTCACAGCCATGAGGCCCAGAGTTCAAGCCTCTGCTCAGGAAACGCTTTACACGTGAACATGGAAAACTTCCCTTGGAAAAGGAAGCTTAAACCACACATTCCTCACAAATTTTACCACACCAGTAGTTGTAAGGCATCAAAAAGCCAATAAAACATGTTGGAATTAATAACGGTTCTCTTGCACTTCCTCCTGAGTACATTATGCTGGAAAGGTTTGTTTTGTTTATACTAAACATAACTTTAAACAATTGTGCAATAAAAACTAAATTTCTCAAATTTTTGAAATTGCAATACACAAGTACATGAACAATTTGAATATCCTTCAATACATCTTTTTCTATGCATCAAAATTTAGCAGAAATAGTTTTTCACTCATCAAAAATAGATTCCTATCTAATGATGATAAAATAAAGGCTGTACAATGAACAAGATGCTTTATGCAGTTGGTCACAGTAGAGTAAACATTTACTAGTCGATTGAGAAAGGTTTGTTTTGTTAACTTGACATAACATAACTTTAGAATGGCGACTTCCTTACACTATGCATCATTAATTCAACTGATATGTGAATGCTTCAAACTTCTATTTGACTTTCTTACACTTAATATTTAACCAATAAAAAATAGGTTTCCACAACTCAGAAAAAATCCTATGCAATGAGGCTTAAATAAAGGTTGTACAATAAATACAAAGCCATTTGCATTATTCTACCTGCATACCAAAAACTATTGGTTCATTTAGCAAGTCAAGTTATGTTTTTATCCCAAAGCTAATTGCTTATTGATCATATATTTGTCCAAATTTGATAATTCACAGACATATTAGTACAACACTTTTAAACATTGCCATTACACAACATGCCAATTTTACGAAATACATTAGCATGCTGTTATGACAAGACATTTTCAGACTAGTGTTTACGTCGAAATCTCGCGCATGGATCGAAATGTCATCTCGAGTTAAACTTATATACGAAGCTTGTAACACTATGGTTTAACATGAATAAAAAATGTGTAAGAGCTCAAATAAAAGTATTGAATAGAACATCAAAAATTAAACTTATGTAAGAAAAACAACGTACACTGCAATTTAAACTTAAAATTCACACACCTCACTCGTACAATATTATCGAAAGCCTCAACTGCAACTGGCAAATGGTTCGTCAAGAAATCACTCCTTTCCTCAACAACTGTTGGATTTGTCTAATGCAATAAAGAAAAATAATTTTGCATCAGAAAATTTAACATCTGGCCTAAGTACTCTAATGAGCTTATTTTAAAATACACAAAAACTATTAGCCTCTAATTTTTAAGTTCATTTCATAAAAGATTTTAAATTCTTGATTTATACATTCCGCATGTAGTACTTGAAATTTCTCTTGCATCACTCCTCATTTCTTTATTTTTAGAGCCAACGAAAAAAAAAATCCAAAAAATTTGTCAAAAATACCCATTTCTCTGATTCGAGTACCCTCGGTTGTATCAGTAGGTCATAAAACTTTTTCAGCTGGTATAAGTATAATTAGTCAAGGATTTTGGGATGATATTCCAGCCTTTCGTATATCACTCTCACTTAGGCACAATCAACGTCCATTAATTCTTATTTCCTCTGTATAAGAATTACAATAATAGAATGTA
>VOMN01072181.1:0-16807 GCA_014899125.1 Orchestia grillus | reverse complement strand
CGGTTAACAATAGGTGACTAATTTTTTGTCCGGGTAGCTCATAACAAGTTTTACATCAAATTTTTAGTACGAGGACTTGCCCCCTCCGTCGCAGTGCGCACCACCTCCATCCTGTCCTGAACGCGAAGGTGCAACGGCCTCTAGGGCGAACGCGACCAAAATGGTCTGGTAGCTTAACATGGCGCTCGCGGCTAGCCGTGGTTGTACTGTACGAGTGGAGGAAGATGGAGAAATTTCCTGGTGATGAACCGATATATTCTAAACGACCAAATCTTTAGCGAGTTAATCGTTTTTATTTAATATTTAGTTTAACCGGACCCACTGCTTACTAAATAGATGCTTAAATTACTTTTATACAGCAGCTGCTCTATTCATCAAGGTAATCGTCGCCAAAAATGGCTGAACGCTACAAACTGGAACTTGAAGCTGACGAACAAATAAGAAAGACGATGACATGTGCTTCGTTGCCTTTCAGACCTCGAGACCTGCACGGAGATGATATGACCCGGGCTTGCCGCAGCTGTAATGGCACAGGCTCCTCCATCGCTTGCGCTGCAGAGACTTAATTCTGCTCTAAACATGTCCTGTACTTCGTAAACAGTCTTCAGTTATCCCAAATTTACCAAGAGACCACAAATTTCTCTCCAGCACATGTAGCTTCATAGCACAGGATATCAAAGCTATCAATAATAATCAGCTGGCAGGACCAACGAATAATTCGCGGTTAGAATCTTTAATAGGGGAAGCTTATGATCAAGCTGTAGCATAGATATCACAATCACCTTTGTATTTATTGATGAAGCGTGTACACACGTTTATACATAGATCGTAACAAGAGTATTAATGAAGTATGTCCCACAAAAACCTGAACCGAGTATTTTGTTTCTCCGTATCAGAATTACCATCATAAGAATACCATAAGCATTTAATTTCTAGCCAAACTATCCCTCAAAATTAACCAATAGAAAAAGCATTAATAAGTCGAACAATAAGAACCATTATTGTTTTGCTAGAAATTTACTAGAAAATTTTACTAGAAATTAAATGCTTATGATATTCTGATGATGGTATTACTGATGCGGAGAAAAAAATACTCGGTTCAGGTTTTGGTGGGACATACTGTATATATATATATATAATACGCAAAGTTATTGGCTTTTTTAGCGTGTGAAATAATTTATTTACGGACCAAAAGAATTAGATAGGAGAAAATTCACAGGTCTAGATTACCGGGTCCGTATTTCTCATTAGCAAGACTGTGTCAGAGAAGGCAGTCCGTATCCGTGATACGGGAATGAAACCATTTCAAGTAAGATTTACCGTCATTTTTGGCGGCTTGGAAACGCCGGTTAAACTGTAAGATTCTGCCGTTGACAATGAGCTCTTTTGAAGTTACGTGAGACGCTCTTGAGAAACAGACTTCTTGGCAGTCAGCACCAGCCGCCGCGGCTGGACGGAGAGGGTTGTGGTCAGAATAACAACCTTCGTTGCGGTGACTCTTCACACTTAAATTAGGGAGAATAAATTTATTAATTATCTAGTTGAAAGAAGATTTTCGTGCTGTTCAGTTTTCTGGGAACCTTGAGAGCATTGAGGAGGAAGTCAGAAATACGATGCCCGATTTATTTAAAGTAAGATAATGAAATGTTCACTGATGCTTTTAGGCGATAATTGTTGTTTAGTTTATTTAGTTTTACCAGAACCGGCTGCTTTCTAAATAAGAACTTGGTCTTAAACTACGTATTGCGTCGTAACTGAGCTCAACTGATGAAAAATAAGCCTCAACATACATTAAAATATTACAGCAAAAAGTGACGTCCAGGGTTCATGTTACCAGAAAATTTTAAAAATTATTTGGCCTGATTCGTAGTTTTATGTTATTACTCAAGCTTGTGTACATCCTGTATATAAATATCCAAAGCTTCATAGGACTCCTTCCCTTGAAAACGCTATTAGCAAAGAGGAGCGAAAGCTTCGTCTATGAAACTATGAATCCAGCTGAAATTTAAAAAAAAATTCCTTAACACATTAAAATGTATCACACCCTTTAGTCTTATTACACGGTATTGCTTTCAGGCAAAAACACGTAAAAACTTTTATGTCTCACTATAGATTTAAACTGATTTTCATAGTAATTTTCAAAAGTAAGAACACCATAAACCATCCAAATTGACCCTTTGTACTCAAAAATCTTCGAGAAATAGCAGTGCACATTAACATCCCAGCACAGCTACAGACTTCATGCATTGGTATAATTTTTATATAATTTTTAAGCAAAGCTATAATTAAAGACGTTTGCGTATAAATGGTCAATTATGACGGCTTATGATAGAATTTCTTTTGAATTGAGCTTTGAAAATCAGTTTAAATTTTAACTGAGACAGAGGCGTTTATACGGGCTCTTAGCTGGAGTCAAGACCATTTGTGCACCATATTCATTTGTAGGGTTACGTTAACAGGTGTCACCTACGCTGGTTAATATTTAATCCATTATTTCATCTCGCCAATGTCGACGGCAAAGTGCGGGCTGGGGAAGAAATCAGTAGCACGGATACTGTCAGCGAAAAGAGAGACATAAAAGAGCTCGTAAGAGTGGAGTTTGGCCCGAGTTTAGCGCTAGTAAAGAAGTTATAAGGGCAGAGATTCGACCCACGTGATGGTGTCGAGTGGCCTGAGTGTACCAGTTACGAGGCAGGCAGCAGCTGCCGCACAGTTTTCAATAACGTGAGATTATGAACTTTTTTTTCGCTATTTGAAGCCCAAGTTCAGTGATGCACGGTGTGCACAACTGTAGCTCATAAGGGAACAAGCTGGTCGGTAACCGTTTGTCAGCCGAAGGAGTGAGCTAAACTTAGTTTGATATCAAAGCGAGTTATGGATTTTGAGAAGCAACGTACATTTTCTTCTCAGATGCCGAACTTGAAAGACGATACATAGAAGTATTTTTCGTTAACGCACTATAGTCTTCGTATGATATCATTGTGTTAATCAAAGTAAAAGAGCATTTTCGGTTCCTTTGCTTTCAAACTTTAAATATCAGTTGAATTCAGTCATAGGCATCCTTGTAATTTTCACCTACAAAGCATCAATGCATATGAATACAGTGTACATTAGCACTTCTTAAACATTGAAGATGAGATTGAAATATTAGCACACTTGTTGAACATGAATTTTTAGAGGATGTAAAAACGGTTTGCAAAGGACGGATGATTTTTGATGGATAACGGATAACAGCTTATGGATAATGGATAAAAGATCATGGATAATTGGTAATTGGCAATTGATAATGGATAATAATGGTTAATTGATAATGGATGATGCATGAAGGATTTGTTTGGGAGGGATAACTTTTTTGGACAGAAGCTGGTCGGAGTTGGATTGAATCGTGGAAGAATTTATCCATTTTTTTTGTGGGAGGTGCATATTTCACAGACGAGGATTCATGCCTGCTCACATCTGTCGTCCCTTGATTTTTCATATTGACTAAAAAGTTCTAATCCTTCTATGACTTGGTGTTAACTTTTTGTGGATGAACACCTGTGTTAGACAATCAAATCGACTGCCAATGTAAAGCTAGTTCTGTATAAGTGTTGTGGACACTAAATGACGTGGATACCTTCTCACTCCCATGCTCGTGAATGAATGTACGCGAATGTTCGTACGAGTTGTATTCCTATAACATTTTCATTATTCCCACTTAGTGAGCATTTTCATCAGCATGAACTCAGACAGCAACGAATGGAGGTGTTCCGAGGTGATTTAGAGGGGTAATCGATTATAAGGGTGCCCGCACACCAAAAGCGTTAAAGCGAGAAGATGGCATGCGAGAATGCAAGAGTGGCTTGAGAACACGGTAATGCATTCAAGTGCACACACCAAAAGCGTGCATGAGCGAGATTGCAAGCGTGCTGAAGATGGTCTTTCAGTCTTTCATGCACTCTCGCTTGCCTGCACTCTCGCTTTAACGCTTTTGGTGTGCAGGCACCCTAAGCCTGAGGGGAGTATACGCTTAGAGATTTCAGTTTTTAGTTAGGTTTTTCAATTTTACTTTGAACGTTAACTGATTAGGCACTAACAAGGAGTGTTCGTTTGAAGCTTCTGCATCGTCTCACCCCATACGTCATACACTGTAATCCTTCAGTTTATCATTCCTTGCCATTTATTACGTCATCATCATCCGTTACCATTCTTTATCATTCATCGTTATCATTCTTTACTAATCACTGTTATCATACGATACCATTCATCTTGATCGTATTTCTGTTTTTACCATACATTGCCGTTTATGGTAACCAGTCGTTACCATTTATCATGGTCATCCTTCAGATGTTACCATTCGTAACGATCATCCTTCATTCGTTAATATTCATCATCATCCATTAACATTCGTTACCATACAACATCCATTAATATTGGCTACAGTTAGTCATCATCCGTTACCTTTCGTTACCGTTAGACATCACTGGTTACCATTCGTTGCCATTCACCGTTACCATTCATTATGATCATCTTTCATTCGTAACCATTCATCATTCTTTACCATTGTTCAAGTTAGGCGCATTGCCAATGCCTCAGCATCCTGTTTTAAAACCTCAAATTCAAATCGGATCATCCATCTTGGATCTCACCCCGAAATAACTAAGCAGTTTCGAAGAATCGACTAGTTCTTAAGCGCCATTTTTGCTCTAAGATTTTAGTTCTAGCGCTACAGTCGTAGAGTGGATTTCGCTCTGCTTCCGTGGTACAATGAAATGTTGCTCTTAATTAGCATGAACTTGGTGAGCTCTTGGAATTAGCAATCGCTCTTATTTTTCTTATATTGGGGTAGCATGAAGCGCAAAATAAGGGAAGAAATAAGTATTCCTGACACTGATTCAACCTTGCCCCTGACAGCACCTCGAGGTCGACGTCTGGGTCCGCATTTCAAGTCGTTCTGTGGCCGAAACATCCCTGACTCCTGGTCAGCCGGAGCATCAATTTACTCTCTATTTTTTTCCGTTAATTTATTGTAGTGAACCACGCAGGCGTTCATGTGTACGTGAATTCCTGCTCGCAGAGCTACTTGCATTTTATAAGTATAAGTGATAGTAATGAGCTACAATTTTTTGACCTTATCGGAATCATTATTGGTTGCAAGAAGCTTATCATTGAACAGTTTCCATCATGTTTCTTCATACATTTTAACGGTCATTTTCTTAGGCCATATTTGCTATATGTTTTAAAATAATAATTACTGAGCATCATCTTAATCTGTACCACAACCATGATGACGGCGAAACCAACACGCCAGAGAAAGAAAGGAAGATAGAAAGAAATCACCATAAAATATACTGAGTTACATCAGACAAAGAAGGTATCCAAAATTTTGTCACCACACCGACAAACAGCAGGCACTTTTAACCCTTTAGTGATCAAAAAAACATAATTACCCGTTTCATGGGGATATCGCTCGGCTGTACAGACACCTACACCAGGGTGCAAATAGCTTCACACACAAAACTAAATGCAACATTATCGTAAAAAGAATTGGTCTCTGAAGGCTTAATTAATTTAGTACCAACCAATCGTGATCAGAGCTCGGGACAACGCCTGCTAAAGTTTCAGTCATCGTCGACTTAAGGACTGAAAAAACTGCGCTCTAAGCTTGAGGCAACCATAGGATTTTGAGGTTTTCTTCCGTAACTTTCTTGTCATCTCCAAACTTTGACACAATGAATAAGCAACGAGATTGCGTTAGCTGGAAGAAAGAGTATCAACGTTCAGGGGAGGAGCGAGACTTAACAAAAGGGCATTGAGACATGACGGGCTTATCAATGGGGCAGAAGTGCAGATGAGTGCAGGTAGGATGCAGAGTTGCAACATAGACCTGTGACTCACACGCTGTAGTGACGTCGATCTTTTGATCCGGAGGTGTCCGGCTACATCTGGAGGTGACCTAGCCCTAGAGGTCTTACTAACCCTTCATCGACCAAAAAAACCATACTGTTCAGTGCATAAAGAAGCTGCTAGCTCTTCATGAAAACCTAAATGCAGTCTCATGGGATAAATAAATTATGCTGCGGCTTGCTTTTCGCATGAATGTAAATGCAACCTCAACGAAAAACAATTCGGTCGTTATAGGAATAACCCCTTCTCCGACCTGGCCGAGATAATGCTTTTTAACCCTATTATATTAGTATTTCCTACCTTTAAGTGACCAATGTCGACAAATTTCTGATTTAAATGAAAAGGTTTAAATGAGTTTACTCGTCCTCCTTTAACCTCTCCCTGTACAAGTCGACCATCCTCAAGTGCGGTCATAAATCTGGAAAAATGACAAAAATCCTGTGAATACAACACGTGTTCGTCAAAAACTAAGCCGAGAAAGGGGTTAAAACTACGATTACTCAACCTGAGTCTCATATTCAATTTGACAACCTTTTACTCAGAGGTGAGAGCAAACACTTCTGAGGAAATAATTCTTATTGTTTTTCATTTAGACTTTCAGTCAACACTCCTATAACTCCGCTCGTAAAACCTTATGTTTTAAATAAAGTAGAAGTTCGGGTGACGACTGCGGTCTACATAATATTTATTTCCACGCTACTTTGACCTGCAGAGAAAATATAAAAATATTCAGCGTGCAGTACACGGTCGGATTAGAGTCGTTCTCTGACCTCAAGTTCTGACGCCAGTCGTGGTGTTATGTTCATTTTCGGACTGATTTCTTCTACTGAAACTCTTACTAGCAGAAACTCATCCAATGGGATAGAGAAAGGAGAACCCACGCGAAAGGGAATAATTTCAAAAATGGACGTTTTTGAGTGCGAAGTTTCTATTTACAGGGCTGAACTAAAAATGACTGAAACTTTAAATATACTGATGAAAAAAATACACTTATATTGATCTGTATAATCAAAAAATAAGTTTCTCACATTCGTGCGTGGCGTTCGTTCTGAACGCACACTCATGCAGAATTATGCTGGTAAGTCGGAGCAGCTCAGTATGAACTTAATAGGCTCTTGGCCTTTATTTAAGTTGAGGTTGCGAGTGAAATTAAATCCAAGACCCTGGCCATTTCCCCTCAGATGAAATGGGAAGATGGTCGAGGGAGGATGGTCGAGGGAGGATGGTTGAGGGAGGATGGTTGAGGGAGGTTGGTCGAGGGAGGATGGTCGAGGGAGGATGGTCGAGGGAGAATGGTAGAGGGTTCGTAGTTGCGAAAAAAAGTAAAGCTAGAAAGAACACAATGAAAACCTTTAACATATTTATCCGTCAGCCTTACTGATTGCATATGGGTGAATAATAAACCTCAGTGAATGAGAAGTAGATGGGTAAATAATAAATAATAGGCCTCATTGAATGAGAGATTTATGGGTAAATAATAAGCCTCGGTAAATGATGTCTATGGGTAAATAAAGAAGCCAGGTAACACATCTGTACCTCAGCCAGAAATGAAGGTAACAGATACACTCCAAAATTTGGATGCAATGTTCGTGTACGTAAAATGACTTTTCTGATTCAAATAAAGACGAAAGTGATATAAATTTATGTATTGCGGCCGATTTTTAATAGAAATCAATATGCCTAGGTGGGTATTTGTGTGGATTAGAAAGTATCAATGAATATGTCAAAATTCATCGGAGTTTTCAGGTCAAAGTCACAAACGTATATTGCATCATTTTTTATATCTCCGTTTTCTTTGAAGTATAAGAAACCAGAATTCACGAATAAATTGTGTACATTTGAACATTAGCGTGCACATTGTGCACACTTCTATATCCGTGTGCACATTGCACGTATTTGTGAATACATACGAACACATGTACAGAACCCCTAAATCAATCCGACAAAACGAAAATATTTAAAATCTCCTGCTGGAATGGGACAAGTTACTCTGTTTAAAACCAAACAATTTCGACTTAAATTTTCTCAACCCTCAAAAAAGGGAAAAATTTAAATGAAAAATATCACGATGGCGCACCTCGGGCGGAAAGGTCGTTGTTCCCTTTTTAAATAGAGTATTGTTCCCGCTATAGGCATGAAAGTAGCAATGGATCCCGTATTCAGTCCACACTTCTATGCCTCACGTACGCGCATGAAGGCTGCGAGGTCGTTCGTGCAACAGACCTTCTTGGAACTGCGATTTTAAGGAAGATTTAACGGTTTTCAGTAATCTTCCTCTTGCAAAAACGGAATGTGAATGGGAAATTTAAAGATTTATTGTTTGTTCCAAGAACTGGAGGAAAGGGATTAGTCAGAGTCGTTCAACATTATTATGTGACGAAAACTTTCGAGAAATTTCGATGGTGCAGGGTTCAAGTTTTAATTGATTTACCATGTTCATTGCTTAGAATATTTCAAGGTGATTGAAGTACTTCCAATATTTGTAAAAAATGCTCCTGTATTTATTTTGATGATGATCACTTACGGTCGCTGTATGGTATTGCAAATTTATGTGAAAAAATAAATATGTAATTCCAGTGAGAAGAGAGTTCATGCCTACACCCATTCTGCATCCTGCATATTTGGATGAATTGAGTCAAGTACAACCTGCACAAAATTATGCCAGACTATAAGTTATAGTCAAAGTATTTATTTCTTACAAGTTTCTTGATCCGTGTAATAAGTTTAGACATTCTGATGTTTCCATGTATCCCTTCGCCTTATTTTTCAGAGTATCTTCGATCCACAATGTCTTCACTAAGGAACGTCGATAGATTAATTCAAGAACACCGCTGTCCAAATCGCAAACCCAAATCCAAGCCTGAAATTCACGTACCACATCCGCACCCAAGCCTGAAATTCATGTAACACATACACACCCAAGCCAGAAATTCATGCAACACATCCACACCCAAACCTGAAATTCATGCAACACATCCACACCCAAGCCTGAAATTCATGTAACACATCCACACCCAAGCCAGAAATTCATGTAACACATCACACCCAAGCCAGAAATTCATGCGGAACATACACACCCAATCCTAAAATTCAAGAATCTCATCCGCATCAATGCATGATATTCATGTACAGTTGGTTTCAAAATTCCGATCTATTTGGATGTTCAAATTTTGTCTCACTGCTGTACAAGCAGGCGATAACTTACTGTCGTTCATGAAGTTAATAAATTCAGAATTTTTTTCACATTAATTAGAAAAAATTCAAGTCCGCTCCTCCTCGAGAATCCGTTGTAATTTGCGATTTCATTTATGCAGCCTCCATCATCAACGCTGGCCTTGTCAAAAACTACCTTAGTAGCGTCTTAGGTTTTAGGCAGTTCTTTCCTGCGATGGTAATTTTCTGGCGTATTCTGGCAGTTTTGCGCAGATTATTTCTACGGTCGAGAAATTGGCCAGTGGCCGCTTGCAAATCTCGGCAGTAACGCTCCAAAGCGGACATAACGACCGCGCCACTGCGCTGCTGGCCAGCGTACTCAGCAAAATTCAATGCGTCACTTTTTAACAGCGTGTCACCTCTTTTAGGGAGGTAATCAACGCACGAAAGATGATTTTTTTTGTTCAGTCACATGTGGTCATTAGCTGATTTTTATTTAGAAACTTTCATTCAAAAAAACTACGTTGTTTGAAATATTATTCTCAGTTATTTCTACTTTAAATTCACCTAAAATGAACAGCTTTTAAATCCGTTCTTTACGGACGTTTAAACCATGAAGTCGAGATCAGGATGAACACATATATTTTTTATATGAACTAAATCGTCAATAAAATTACTGGAAATAGTACTGCAACAACTGCATCAAAACATAGTTTTAGGTATAAGTTAACGCTAGAGTCAGGTAGATTAAAAAGATACGAATGAGACTCAGACAAAAATGAGAAGAAGCAAGCAAGGACGTGAATGAATGAAACGCTGCAACGTTAGTTGAGATTGAAGACATAATTGGTGCTTGGGAGCTGCTTGATGAGAGTCAATGGGTTGAAATGACTTGGGATATCTTTGATATCCCTGGGATATCCAAATGTCTCTTATTTCCCCGAAAACTTAGGGAAAACTTTGAGTTAATTCCGTAGTTACTTCGTTAGAATGCGATTTACGAGCTTTTGATGATTCCGAACTTATAGTCGTGAATTTTGAGTTCAGCGCCTGAAGATATACTGATTTGTTTCCATTAGGTATTCAAGGCTGAAAATTTGTCGATTCCAACATTATTGTTAGAAAAAAACTATACAAATTTTCTGAGGAGCACATTCAACAACTAGTTAACTTTTGGGATTGAGGATTCCTTCGTTATATAAACTTCAAAAATGCTCTGCAATTGATACTCTAATTACGAGTATTTTGTTGATCATGGTTTTTATTGTTCACCATTGAAGCTTTGCTCACTAGAATCTGCCAAAATTGAGAAACATTTTCAACAAGTGAAAGAAATCAAACTATAATATAAACCAATGAAATATTGCCATTTTCCATGAAATCTCTCGAATTTTAATTTCATAACATATTATTCATCAACCATTCACCTGTAGCTCTATGATCTGAACAGAAGTCAAAAGCAGACTCCAAGCGTCTTGAGTACATTTTCGTGGAAGGAGTTTCTAAATAATTGCATTGTTTGTGCATCTGGGAAGAGGACGTTATGTGAATGCCAATTGCGCCCAGCCCCAGCGCACCTATATAAGCCCTGGGCACCCGCAGATCAATGCCGAGAAGTGATCTAGATCTCCTCGAGAGTACGCTTCTGACCACGCTCTGTCACCAAGATGAAATCGGTAAGAAGATGTGACTGATTAAAGTACTTCCTTTTCTTACTTTTTCGCTGCCTGGAGGTTGTGCTGAATCAAATCGAAAAGCTTAGTTATCTAACAGAAATGTGAAATTTCAAGGAGTTCCATTAATTTGATTTGCATTCAATGTGAAAATCCCCCCACATACAACCAAATCGTTAAAAACACAATTACATTGTTTTAAAAAGTTAAAATTTAAACTTGAAAATAATTGTGAAAATTGTTTGTTGGTATTTCATATTTATAATAAATTCGGATTATCGTGCATTTGGAGCCAGTGACGACTGGTACCTCGACATGATTTGTGGCAGATTCCTTTATCCTCATCAGGCGGGTAAAATTAACGTAAAGTGTGTCCCACGTATCTTGATGCATAAGACTCAGGGGCAAAATTAGAAATGTCTACGATTCAAGACATGGTTAAATACGATGTCGTGTGAAAATTTTAGCTCAGTGCTTATTAACACCTAGAATGGAAGTGTTCAAAGTATATCCAGAACTGGAAAATGACAACTAAGTAGGAAAGTATGTTTCGATACTAGTTGTCGAATTGTCTTTTTACATAATTCATTGAGTAAGAAAGTGATCAGCACTTACCTGTGAGCCATTTATGAATATTCAAGGCAGGTCATTTCAAACGTACTATTTCTTGAGTGTCATTGCAGGTTTTCGTGCTCGTGGTGTGCTTCACCACGCTGACGTGTGGATACCCTCAGTTCAGCCAGTCTCCTGGTGTTCAATACCAAGCAGAAGATGCCGGGACCGGCCCAAACACCAACTCGACCCCCATTGCTCTGGGCGATTCAGATTCAGATTATAACCCACGAGATTATGATTCCAATTCAAGCTCAGACTCAGTTCATCCTGCTTCAGGAGTGTTAGGATTTGGCCTCACTGCTGACGACGCAAATTCCACTTCTGATCCCGCCGCTTCATCTTTGACAAATGAAGGACCTGCGAGTGCGATTGTTCGCAGGTTTGCTGAAGAGCCCACAAACAGCACAGACGCTTTTGGAGGGGATGAAAGAGAGTCGCAATCAGATGCTGTCGATCCCGCTGGTGTACATCCCATTGCAGGTGTGTCGGGAAGCAAGTTCATTAAAAGATCTGCTGATGATGAATTCAATAGTACCACAGCAGATGGTGCAGAGTTTGAATCGGCCGTTTTACATCCGTCTAATGTTGCAGCTACGCCGAAGTTTTCTCGCAGAGCTGCAGAATATGACTTCAACAGCACGGGCACGGATGTTGAACAAACTGAATCTGTAGGATACCACCCGATCCTTGTGAGATCTGATCCGAACGTGTCCAAACGGTCTGCTGCAGATGAATTCAACAGCACTGTGACTGATGATGAACAAGCAGGATCTACTGGATTCCATCCGTCGATTGTTGGATCCAGCCCGAAGTTCTCAAGAAGATCCGCTGACGATGATTTCAACAGCACTGTGACTGATGATCAACAGGCAGGATCTATTGGATTCCATCCGTCGGTTGTTGGATCTTCTCCAAAATTCACACGGAGATCTGCTGAAGATGATTTCAACAGCACTGTGACTGATGATGAACAGGTAGGATCTACTGGATTCCATCCGTCTGTTATTGGATCCAGCCCAAAATTCTCACGAAGATCTGCGGAAGACGATTTCAATGCTACGGCAGTTGATGATGAGCAAATTGGATCTGCCGGAATTCATCCGTCCAGCGTGGGGTCTGCTCCCAAGTTCTCCCGAAGGTCTGCTGATGATGACTTCAATATCACTTATACTGATGAGGAACAGGTGGAATCTGCTGGACTCCATCCGATTAACATTGGTGATCCTGTGTCTGGAAGTGAATCGTCGGTTCCCCAGGGGTCAGACAGTGCAGGAGTCGCTCCTATTGTTGCCCCGCTGAACAATAAAAGGCAGTTCGTACGTAGGTCTCCAGATGATTACGACAACACAGGAAGTTCATTCGACTCGTCCAGCGACAGTTTTTCAGACTCCGAATCAGCCACTGGGTTCAGTGATGGTGATGCCGAATATGATGACCAGTTTTCTAGTGGTGATGGTCAGTTTGAAAGCGCACCGGTTGGTGGTCCACTTCAGCCAAATGATGGCTCATTCTTCAGTGACGGTTCTAGCCAGTTTGGTGGTTCCCCAGATTACAGCGCAGGATCTGTCCCAGCTGGTGTCGATGTAGTAGGGAGCAGTGGAGCTGCCACTGATTTCACAGGCTCCAGCCCTACAGGATTTTCGTCACCTTCATATGCTCAACCATCGCCTTCATTTAATCCAAACCCAGCCACTGGGTTCGCTGCTTCAGGTACTAAATAAATCAACTGCATATGAAACATTTGTAAATTAGGACTGGCACAAACCGAGAGCCGCCTTTTCTTCCTTTAATGAAAATGCACTAAATTTTTTGGTTTCCTGATGATGAATGATTGAATGAATAAAATCCATGCATCACAGTGTAAATTACTTCATGACGTGGACCACCAATTATTATTCAAAGCTACTTTCATGTAAATGAGAATGAGTTACTACAATGACTCAATGAGCTTTCGAATACTGTATTGAGTCCAACTCATTCCATTGCGTTTTATTTGTATTACATGATCACTCGTAAAGCATTCCATAAGACAATGGTTCTTTCCTCACATTCTAGGCCTGTTTTAGAGAGGATTCTTGACTGTCTTGACAGGATCCGAAGTGGAACCGTCGTTTGCCACCAGACATGGCGTAGCTTTGGACGACGGACCGTCGACAGAAGAAGTGTCAGCTCTCGCTGAATACGATGACGAGGAAGCTGAAAAGAAACATCGTCAGTATCTCCTTGACCTGCGAAAGCAATTCATCGAAGCTCAAAATAATCCCCCAAAGGCCCCCGCTGGAGTCACCGCCGGTGACACTGAACAATAGTGATAAGAATGAGGGCTCTGGTTTATTAGTTAGGTTATACGGAGATGAAGTTTGATTTTAATAACAATTTAGTTTTAAGAAAATGACATTGACAGTTGAGTAGCGTGTGAAAACAGTTGTCATGTCATGTGGCACATTTTAGCGTAGGTTAACTTGGCTTTTGAGATTTTTCATGCTTTTTGAATTGTATTCGAGAAACTAATACACCCTTGAATATTACGTTTGAGCTGTTTTACTTCCCTACCTGCTGGACAACTTGATGAGATAACAAATCCATGTAACCTGCGTTATTCAGCTATCAAAAAATAAGTCGACTGCCAGTAAAAAGAAGAAAATGTCATTTGACTATCATTTTTTTAACAGTATACATCCACTGATTTTTTGTTTCATACGAAAGTCATGCCCAGAAAAAAATTGATGACTTAAATGACACAATTGACTTAAACTTATCCGAACTAGTTCAACACAAGAAATGGTTTCTGTGTGAGCCCTACGAACATCAAAAGCTCGGTGTTTGGAGTGAGCTCGATCCTTTTTTACGAAAATTTTCCACCTTGTCAAGTAGTTTCAGATAGTCCGACGCAGTCGAAATTAAGACGCCATGTTTCAGAGACATTTCCACGGTGTTTTGCTCGGATTATTGCTCAAAAACTGTCTTCAAATATTAATTGTCACAGGATTCATCAAATATACATTGTCATTCATTGTCGTGGCTGTTTTCTACCATCCTCATCTTATAGGCTCTCGTTACTTCTTTAAAATTTCCGAAACTCCCTTGCTAATCTACCGGTACTTGTTGAGTCTCCTTTTCATCTTCTATTGATATTTTAAAGGCATTGTGACCAAGTTTGAACTCATGCAGGGGAAGTCAACGAAACTATTTTTCCTGCTCAAAATTGTGAGTTTGAATAATGTTTTCATGTGGAAATATGTAGAAATATTGAAGGAGCACATTTCAGACATTATATTTATCCAAACTTTCCTAAAGTTTAATGAGAATACCATGATAAAATTAAACTTCTGGGCAAAATTTTACTGGTGGCCTTTAATTTTTAAACAAACTGATATTACGAGGCTCCCTTTCGAATTGAACAAACATTGACAACTAAACTGTCAACCTAAGCTTCTCGCCTTAACATGGTGCTAAATGATTTTGGTATGATCATGGAATTCTGTTTATGTGTAGTCAAGTGAGGGAGTTCACTTTCTGTATCAGAACGGCAGCGTGAGTAAATTAGATATTTGTTTGTAATTCCGTAGAGTTTTTGATATTTGAAAAACTCTACGGCGTTTAAGCCGAGTATTTAATTTACTACTACGAGACAAAATCGATATAACTGGCTGTAGCATCTCTCCAGTTTCTAAAATAAAAAATTTCATCTTTCAGTCGAACGTTATAATTCGGAAGATATTTATGCTACGATGCTCTAAGAAGTCAGCGAATTAATTCTCAACGATTTTATGCTAAAATGTGATCAGGCTTACATTTATGAATCTGGCGCATTTTGAGCCCTGTTGGAATTACGTTTCTATGAAGTCTCTCATTTAATATTTTTGCACATACAGGACGTGTCAAAAATATCTTCAAAGTAGAAAGATTAGCAGAAATTATGATACAGAAAACAAATTATTTCATAATGAAAGAAATCAAGAGAATGGGAGCAGCTCAGCACCATTGCTTCGATTCTAATGCAATATAATGTATGAGAAAGTGAATGTTTTAGCAACAAATGTAATCGACTTTTGAGTAATTACATGTGAAAAAATGCTGAAGTTATATATTTTCGGGTCATCGTGAATAACGAATGCATCAACATCCTTTTCAGTGTTCAATTTACGTTTTCCTTTACATTTTTTACGAGAGGGGTATTAAGAAATAATTTATGCATTCGCATGCTGAAATTTCTCCAGAAAATCTCATTTACCTGAAGTTATTGGTGCTTACGAGAGATTGGCATACAAATTTGTAATGCTTCAATTACCGCTGAAATTGGAAGGATTAGATTCCTTTGTTTTTTATCTTAAAATGTTGAATCTATACGCGGGGAAAAAAAATTCGTGCATCGTGGTGAGCAAAAAATATTTCACGACCAATGCAGTTTAAATTAGAATGCGTGCATTTTTTTTAAATTGGTCTAGATAAATATAGTCTTTCAATTATTTGTATTTTTATTCCGACTCGGTGATCCAACCAACAAGATATTCCGAGCTATGAGATTAAATTGAGGTTCACGTTTAGATAAGGTCAAATGAATCAGTTATTGCATATTTGAAATAGATTCGTTATTTTCATGAAAAAAGTATTGGTAGTTTCAGTAGCTTTGAAACTCTGAGTAGTAGCCGCGCTTGTAAGCAGGCTTCGAGGTTGTTGTCTTTCTTTCTTTCAAATACTCTTTTTCATTAATAAGTAGATATTTCATGTTTTGTTATTTCATTTTGAGTACACCTACCCTATCGTAGTTGCTGAAATGAAGATGAGAAGCAATTTTTTTCACTCGGAAAAACGACGTTTAAAATATCATAGAAACTATATCCTCTATTTTAAGACGGGTTTTGTCCATCGGCAAGTATTGTTCATTAATGTTAAAAATTTATGGTTCACATGCTCATGATAAGTTCGTTCCATTAACGAGCTCGATAAGTACAATCTATATTTGAAGAGTATTGTCAATATATGAAAAGTACTCATGGTGTACGAATGGAAAAATATAATTCATATATGAAAAGTATAAATCATGGACGATAAGTATGATTGAAATATGATAAAAAATTATGGGTCATAAATGATGAGTGTGGTCAATGTATGAAAAACATATCATAAAACGTAAGCAAAAAATGATAAGCATACTTCGTAAATAAGCTTAAGTCAAGGTATATATAAGATGAACATGGGTCATACATAATATGTGCCATCTATGATACGGTCCATATGTGACAAGTTCGATCCCCATTTGATATGTATGGTCAATATACGATAAGTGTGCCTTAAATTTGATTTTAGATACCATGCACGTTTAATCTAGACCATCTACCCTTTGACATTCCCATCCCCCCCCTCCCCTGTCGAAAATAAACTTCGCAAGCTGTAGTTCCCCCAGTATCAATCGGCTGCATCCTATAATCTCTACGGAATGTCGCCACATAACTTTCCACGGAGCAGAAATTTTCAAA
>VOMN01072179.1:0-12289 GCA_014899125.1 Orchestia grillus | reverse complement strand
GCTGCCTTCTTGCCCATAGAAGTCTTACGACAGACTCCCATGGCAATCGCACCCACTGACGGCGAACGGGTTTCGAGTCAGTCACCCCACCCGGCGGTTCTCACCTCGTACTACTTCGAGTACACTAAAAGACGGTACGTTTCGCACTTACGTTCGGCTAGTTTACGTCACCCTGAGCATGAATCCTCCTTTCACCATCACCCTTGATGGGTGCCCGGGATTCATCTTCTATAAGCCCAAGAGGCTTATAGAAGATTATAGAGGCTTATAGAAGAGGCAGCTATCCTTCTACTAGCCTTCTTTTACGTTCCTCGTATTTTACCTCTGGCACGGTTTTTCAGTCGAGGGCGCCCCACTACCAATACCTCTTCCGTAGCTCATACTGGTGCTAGGCGAAGCAACCAGGGGACATTCTGAATCGAGTAGAAAAATACATTCTATTGAGGAACGAAATAGTTCCTATTTTCCTACAGTGGAAGAGTGTCACCTGGACTATCCTCCCTCCTCCCCGGACGCAGGAAACTACTTTCCATCCTTCATAATGCGGTCTCGGGTCTGAGGCGCAGCGCCGCGCCCGCCCGCCTAATATGCCTAACGGGCGTTGCCACCTCCACCGGAGCCGAAATTTCTGGGACAAATGTTATTGAGAATTAAAAAATTATTGATTTCAACCCTCTGCAAGGCCGGAACCTCGACTGACACGCGTGCCTAATGCATTCTTCGAGTACCAGAGGCACTTTTCCTCTTTGTAGAAAAATAGGAACTATGTCGTTCCTCAATAGAACATATTTATTAATTACAATTTTCGAACAATATAGTTGTACAGAGTGGCTAAAAAAGGAAAGCCAAATTTGAATCGAGATGTCAAAAAATACTGTGATTTTTTTAAATACCCCTGTATTTGTCTAATTTTTATACATAATTAGTGAAAATTTAAAAAAATACATTCATCAGTAGGCTTACACATTTCTATTAGGGAAAACTTAACACAATAATCCTCTGTATCATTAACATGTATTTCGTGAAATAAATATTTGGTCTTAGTTTCTTGCTACCCACCAACTTCCTTCACATGTACTCTAATTTTCTTCAAACCAAATTCAATTCTTGTTCTCATTGCGGTCACAACTCTTTTTACTAAATCCTGATTTTCTTTCAATAAATTAACTCTATTAGAGATTCTCTCCCTCGAGTTTTCAGTGTTTGCAGGTGGAGTAGAGTACACTTTATTCTTCAAATGTCCTTATAAGAATTCCTTATTCATGTTCTTTTTGAATTCAACAAATTGTCCTTTTTTGACCTGAGCACTCTTTAAGTTTAGACCAGTTCCTTTTTCTGATACTTGTTAACATTACTCCAGATAGTTGACTCAGTTGACATTAGCCTATCACAGAAAAGTTATTGAGCTGCATTTTGTATATCGTTGTAACTTCTACATTGTAAGAACTTGTTTGCCGCAAAAAATCCTTGCTCTGTTGTTAACTGCACATTACAAGGGCTTGACTGTGTAATTATTAAGCAGAATAATATTGGTTTCAATCTGTATTCCTGATGTGAAAAGCGTATCGTGGATACAGAATAGCTGTCAATAAATCATGTAGCAAAATCTTACTACATTAGTATTTTGTGAGATTTATCAAGTTTTTGTTATTGTATGAAAATCTTAAACCAAGACTTTCATACGATAACAAAAACTTCTACTTCCAACTCTGCCCATTAATAGGACTATTTTTTTAACAAATACACTTACTGACTTGCTCCTTTCATTTATTGAAATTCTTATAACAGAACTTCTTGAATTAGCAAAATTTTTTCATGAACAAAAATTTCTCCATTCAACAAATTTCATTTTCAAATTTGTACTTTGGAAGATGTCGTCCAAAATAATTTTTTGGATGAAACTAAATTTTTTGAACCCAATTTATCAATTTACACTTGCATATCCATTGGAAAGAAGTTTTACAATTCAATGGATAAAATTTTTCCATCCACACAAGCACCTTTAAATAATCTTTATTTGCATAATCAGAAACTACTATAATAATATCAATAACATCAATTATACTAGTAAAGAGGCAAACAGATCATGCGATGTGGAACTTGTATCACTCTACTCTTGATTTAGTAAAAGGGGCAACAAACATAACACATGTTGATAAGCTGTGATTAATGCAGGGCAGGATTGGATCAATTAAATTTAACTGAATATAATATGATTTAACTGAAGTATATATATTTGATTTCTTTATAAATTAATAATTTACCGATGCACAATTCTAAGCAATTCAGCATCGATGCAATTCTAAGTTCAGCAATTTTACCAAAATGTCTCAAAAGCAGACCAGACCACCCATAAAACATAGGGTTTTAAAGTCCCATTTGAACTTCTGACGATTCTTTTTTATTTCTTAACAAATATCCAAAGCAAAAAACTTTAATTCACCTTAGTCCCACAAACTCATAACTTGTTTTTCAGTGATTAAGTGAGGGTTTATGTCCATATTCAATCATTGAGTTTTGATATCACTGAGTTAACTGAGTTTATGCTGAGTTTAATCAAGTTTTGAATTTCTGTCTGCTCTAAGTTAAAAATGAACAACCTAGCAAGATGATGCAAATTTTAATATTAAATATACAAGACTAGTACTCACATGCAGACACCTATATTTTACCTGCATACGAAGTACTTGCCTGTAAAACTGATCATGGGGCACAACAACCTGGAGACTGCTGAAGGCATTCATAGCTTTCTTCAGCTCCAATCTTATACTGGAACATGTTTGTGATATGTTCTGAAAAAGACAAAATTTTGTGTTTAGATCCAAGCTCACTAGGTCACGTTACAAAATATGTATTTAAAAATTCATCGTTTGCCGAATTTCACTACAAAACATCATTATTAGAGTAATCTTAAAAGGATAAAAATTCCATGAAGATAAAAAACAAATAATGACCAATAATGATGGTGAGGAACAAATGAACGAGGAGCTCAATCATGGAAGTATATAACTCTCCCCTGCATGGCAACGACAGACAACGAAAAAATATTGGCATGGAGAATTGCTAATGACTGGCTAAAGTTTGCACGAAACACGGGAGCAAAATGAAACAGAAAACACACATGCTCAGACATCACAGAGCAATTTACAACAGAGCCTGAACTGATTAATTAAGGTGTCGTTCCACTTTCGAGCATCGTCTTTCCAATGGGACAGATCTTCTTCAAATTTGGCACACGTATGTATCTTGATAAAAGGAACAAATTTTGCTCGTGAGAAATTTTTTGCATTCTTGAAAGAAAACGAGATATCGAAAGAAACGAAATTTTGCATAACATTTCAAAAGCTAAACACCCACAATATTAGCACTAGAAAGATGGGGCAGGTCACATTATATGCGTCTCAATGTGTACAATAACTTGATGTCGGCGATTCTGGATAAATCAGTTTCTCGATTTTTATATTTTTATAAAAAAAATAGAAATTTCGCTAAGTTTTTTCCCTTTGAGGTCTGTATCTTTTTTCAAACTCAAAAATTGAAATTCTGAGACATCAGATTATGCGCACTAAAATTCCCTATTGAATGAGCTCTATATTATTTATGTACGACTAAACTGTACAAGTTTTTGGCTTTCAAATGCAAAAAATCCGAATTTTACAGGGGAGCCGTATACATATATACTCCCTAATCATGTTATGCAAACTAAATTAATGAAAAATTCATGTAAAACTACCTATTTGGCTCTAAATAACACTTTTGTGGTCGCGCGGCATTCCTGAATGTTAGCGCCAGAATTTTTTGGGCTTGGGAAATGGTTGCGAGGCTAAGTTGGGGCGGGGAAAGGGGGGATGTAACCACCCACTTTCACAGGCCGACAAATCGTCAAATAGGCACTCTAGGTCAATGCACTTGGTCGTGTAGATAAATTACAATGCGTGGAATAATAAAAATTATATCAAACAGGAATATCCAGGATATTGTTTCAAATGCTTATTAGTTATTAAAAAATAAATGAATATGAATGAAAAAGTCCCTACGCCTTTTAATACACTCGTGAATGCATATCATACAATAATATAATAGAAAAACATAGCTAAGTGCCTAAATAGTCCCGCTTCTAGAGCGTTTGGAAGGCCCTCATCCCTTCCGCTTCCCCCCCCTCTCACTTCCGTTCCAGCCGTCCGACTGGCACGAAACTTTGTCACATTATTCAGTACACATTTGGATATCTTCAAATATTAACCTTCTTGAATGATATAAGCACAAAAGCCAGAAGTCTTATAATTTTCGGAAAAATGACACTGATGTTGGAAGACTCCGCTTCATCAAGAACCAAAAAAGCTAAAATGAGCAAGTTGCAACTGTAGGTCATGTTTAGTATTTTTATTCTACACAAAATTACCCATAACCCATTGGGTCACTATTTTGAAATCCCATTTTAGCCTCAAAAGATTCTGCTTCATTTCCTATCTGTATCCATGATACAATGGAAAAACCCAATGTTCAAGTACTGAGAGATGAATTTGAATTTCAGCCATATGTTATTACCCAAGAATATCCAATTACATTCAAGATGACAAGTTAGATATTAAGTGAAATGATCAGAGTTTCGTTAGAGTTTTAGCATTACGATTATGTTGTTTCAATTACAGTCAGGAGTAATCAGGACTATTTTTGGCTCAAGCTGATGTATATTATAGGTTGCAATGAACAATGAGTGACTAACTTCACTTGTACTCGGTTTCGTGCACAAGCCGGTTTTCTACGTTTTTACTAATAGTAGCGTGTAGCCGGGCAGTCAGATGGCGCAGAGATTTAACGATACTTCGAGAGAGGATATGAAACACGTTGTAATCACTTGACATTAATTAATTAATTATGGCGACTTCAACGAGTCGGCGGGAATATGCTAAGTAAACCTAGTAAAGAGGATAATGATAATGACAGCCACTCGCAGAAATGAGCGTCACACTGGGATCCGAACTCACTAGCTGTTACATTTAGACGCAATTAATTCGACTAAAACTGAACTGATTTAACTCAGAATTTTATTCCCTTAACTCTCCCACATTTGCGAACCTGCAGAACTCGTTCAGCAACTCAGTTTGACCGACAACAAACGAGTTGCTCTAGGTGGGTTATCGCAATATTTTAATAGATACTTTGAACGCCCCAGCTCGTAGTTCGAGCAAGTTCTAACTTCCAGCAAGTTCTCGTTCTTGGACCTATGACAAAGTATTTAGCCAATTTCGAGCCTAACCTGACGCTCTGTATCTTCTTCTACGTCTAGCCTCTACGCTGATCCTCCCAGACTGCCTCTCCTGATCTCAACTTGTCCCCTCTTCTTCAGTACATTGCGATGTTGCCTAACGCTTATTGTGCCACATCGAGAACACTCCCACGCCTGCAGCTCTGGAATTCAACCGTTGGCTCGTCTTGAAATACGCTTTTGAGTTCCCCTCGTTAGCCAGAGAATATTGATTACAGTCCCTTAGCGATGCTGAAATAGCTCTGCAAGGGCTCAGCCCAAATATGCGGTGTCTACGCCAGTGCTTGGTCTCCCACGCCTGCAACTTTGGAATGCATACCATCTCACGACTTGGATACAGTGTAGCTCGCAATGTAGCCTGATACTATGTGCTTACATACATACAATGTACACCTAATTTTCATTTTTTATACACTTATAATTAGATTTGCTTAAACCATCTTTAGGGGACAATGTATACTCTGACAAAGCCACATATTCTACCAGCTTGTATCTAGGAAACAAAACCTATCTTTTTTCAAGCAACACAATAATAAGAAAAGTTCATGAGGAGCAGTCAATAATCAGAGGAAGAAACTATCAAGAAATATCCTAATGCCTAAAAATTTTATAAGGCTCTCATGCTATAAAATGCTTCTTAAATTTTTGAAAAATATGAGTTATTAGCTGTTGACATTGCTTGAAGCTTCTAAAAATTGAGAGAATGTTTTTCCTCCAATGAATGGTAATATACACGGGAAAGTCAATTTCTCCTTTGAACATTGCTCGCACACTTATTGACACGCTTTTACAAATTTTGCCTGTCTTCACAATATAACATGCCTGGCAGTCATTACATATCAAGAATATCATCATAACTGAGTGAGTAAAGCAAGGTCAAACAGTAAATAAAAGTACTACATGCAGGTGTTGACCAAGTTGGAAAATGAAGGGTGAGCAAGAGAAAAATTAGATTAGTGGAACAATAAGTCATGGATGCCATCTGATCACCAAGACATTGCATTGGCACACAAAGCCCTCTTTGAAGCAGCTTTAAGCAAAGACACTTGCCATGTTCACCAGACGTAGTTCCTCAGGACTTCTCTCTTCCTAAATGTAAAGTGCAGGAAAAAGAATACATTTTCGGCCTGGAGAAAAAGTCAAGGCAAAAATAGCAGACTTACTGAAGAGGGTTACACAAGACTTGTAACATTTCTTGAGAAATGGAAAAGATGCATACAGCATTTCACAGACAGGTTAATGGTGTATGTTCAAAAGATCATCAGGTATAGTAGAATCTCAATTTTCAAAATTAATTTATTTCTGAAAACCATTTGGGAATTGAAAACAAAATAATTTCTCCTAAAAAAATGAATTAAAAAAATCGATTTTCATTTCTAGAACCCCATGTAATTGCATGCTTAAATTTTTACAACACTTTATATAAGTACTTGTAGCATCTCATGATAAGCCACACTGTGTAGCATAAGCCACTGCGCAGCATAAGCCACTGCGCAGCATAAGCCACTGTGTAGCATAAGCCACTGTGCATCCTGAACTTTCAAACCAGCCTTGACTAGACCAAACGCAGCAGTTTCAGAACTTATACCTAGGATTTTTTTTATCAAATCTGGACATAAACGCTGCTTTTTCTAAAAATAATCGTCTCCTAAATACTATTGCCGGACAACATCTAAATTGATTGATTGATTTCATTGATATAAGTTAGTAGTAACTTTTCTGGTTCTTTTAATGTCTGAGATCTTTGCTTGGTGATCACAGTCACTCCTTTAGCAACTTTAGCTTCTTCTATCATTTTCTTGTTGTTAAGGATAATACAAAATGACTACTTTATTGAGCCATACTGTAAAGCCAGATTTGAAACACAAATGTCATTCTCAGGCATCTTTTTACACTTTTGTTTTTACTATATTTTTTGGACTTTCACTGGTTTCTTCTAGTCACATGGCAATTCTTGGAATAAAAAGTGAAAGAAATGACATACAACACTAGAAACACTGTACCAATAAAATTAAACATTATTTCTTTGTGTATATACTCTCAATGAAGGCTGAGGTAAGACTAAAACTTAAGCTTAGTCACTGTATGATCCTATGATGCCTGCATATTACTGTCAGCTTGTTTGGTAACCAAGCAATGGCAAGACAACCCAGACAATTTGTAATTAAACCATTTGGTAAACCACCCATTTGTTTGAAAAGGAAGCCTTTCAACAACTGAGATTCCATATTACATAATATAGGTTGGTATTTTCAATAAAGACTATTTTTCACACAAGTCATCAATAATATACCTAATTGTTACACCTTGTATCAAATGAGTACATTAACTATAGAAAATGCAACATCATTGATGTAAAGGGTTCAATCATGTAATATGTTAGGCAGAAAATAAGAATTTATGCAACAAAAACTCAATTAAAGAATTACTCACCTCATCATCCACTCCATTGTGCAGTTTCTCTAAAATAACTGATATGCTGTTGCTAATTTTATCCAATGATTTTGTTTCATTTGAAATGCTATCTTTTATTACTTGTTCATTTTCAAGATAGCTACCATACTTGGCAAAAATTTCTTCAATTGACTCCATGCTGATATCCTTTGTATGTAACTGATTTCAGAATTGACTATTTTTCTTTCTTTCTTTCTGAAACTGAAGAACAACACTATTTTCTCAACTCATTAGTTTGAAATAAAGACATGTATCAAATTTAACATTAACATATAATTTTAGAAAAATAAAAAGTCATGTAATACTCAAATAAAACAGAAATTGTGGGACAACCTCTGTTGACCACTCTATTACAATGGGCACCCCTAGCACTCATGAGAACTATTGAATTACAAAAAGAAAAGCCAGTACTGAACTATCTGGCCACCACTACTACACAAGTTTAGGGCTGCCTCCCACCTTGCCCAACTCATGCAGTACTGACAGCTGATAACTCAAAATGAATCGGCCTGCTAGTAGTCTACTATTCAGCTGAATAGTAGATAAGGTTGGTAGTCTAGAATCTACTCAGAAACCTTAAAACTCCAAAATACTGAAATTATTTAAATTTGATAGCTAATTCCTAATTTTAATAAATCATATCTATTTATCTTTTCCACTTAGTAAATAGGACTTGATCAGTCATGTGTGAGCTAAGTATAAGTGCATTAGGATATTCACATGTATATTTCTGCTTGGCAGGTCTTGCATGATGCCCTAAAAGTCATAGAACTTATTTGGGCTCATAACTCACAAGTAGCTATGTATAAAAAACTGTCCATTGTAAAGGTATGAAAAATCCATGTTTGTAATAACTTTAAATAGTGTAACACTTGTAGTAATAATTGTTTCAATAGCTGACATGGCAAATAGAGATACTATTGGCATAATATTAATACCCCATTTGAGGATATTATTAGTGTTCAGACTTAAAAGTTTAAATCAAATTTAATCATGACAATATTATTTCATGGCAACTTCCAAGTTAGTCTATGGATATCAAACAACATGTAAACAACTTCTTGATTAATAAAATAAGACAGATTAAGTTCTGAGAATATAGTAGACAATTTACAGAATATTAGAACATACAAGAGATTGTATGATTATAACATACATATATTTAAAAAAATCATTATCTTTCCAATTGGTCAGAACCTAGATGTATACAACTTCAATAAGGGCATTTTAAGTTAGGGAGGAATACAAAGTAACTGTATGAGATCTGAACTTGCTAACAATTGCCATTTACAGGAGGGGATCTCATAACTTTACATAAACATTTCTTACATGCATAATTACATAAATTAGGCCAAAACTTGCAATGGATACTACACTAAAATGAAGTTACTTGTAGGTTGGATAAGTTTCTGTGCTGGGGTCCTGACATAAAAATTAACCAAATGTTTTTTCAAATTTACAAAGTGCTCTATTGATATTTGGCCAATATATCTAAAACTTTTTAACTTACATACTAGGATCAAGTGAGTGTCTAAAGTATAAAAAGTTACTGTAATCAGAGTTTGGAATTGTCAATCTGGATTTGGTGTCAACTGTTCATCCAAAAGAAAAGCAATAGTCATACATTTGAATCACAGAAAGAAAAAAAAATTGCATTTCGTTTCATTTCTTAATACTGTATGTTACTTTTTATAACTATTACATCCAAGAAAAATACATTTTTCCTAATTAGGTCATTTATTCTTGGTTGGTCCTAGCAGAGATTTTAGTGCTTCTGTGACTCAGAACTAGTCTATCACACAAAATACGAGAAGGAATCATTTGGTATGGACTGTAGAAAATGTCAAATCTATGTACAAGATGTGTTCTCACACAGGATTCACAACCCATCGAATTAGCAACTTAAAGAAAAAGACAAACAAATGGCAAAAAAGAAATGCCAAAGGTTAAAGGAGTAAAAATTGAAATTGAAGGAGTAAACTTCAATAACTGGAAAAGTGTATAAATTAAAAGAAGTAAAGCAGACATGGATGACAGAAGTCCTACAGACCTATTTAAAGCCTTGCTCAAGAGACAGGTAATCTAATAAAATAACAGTATCTTCCTGGTGTAACCAGTTTCTGTAATAGCATATACACACACAGACAAACCTACGCTAACTTTCCTATAAAGCATTCCCTGATAGGTTACAAAAATATCCTTTCTCATTTTTGGGACACTTCACTTGTACTCCTTCCAAATGTCTAGAAAACTAAATCCCTTTTCTCATTGAAAACATTTGCATCTAAACAAGGCAACTATTTCGAAAAAACAAGAACAGCTAGGATAACAACTCTTCTAATATTCCCCTCTGAGTGGATGCAATGCACCGGCAGGCCATTCCTACATACCGACCGCCGTTCAAAAAGAGGTACTGGCTAGAAAGTACCAAGAAATCCCAAGATTGAAGAAATTAGTTCATTTACCTCTTATTTCTCACGTATTTTACGTAAAGAGCTCAAATTACTCTCATATAAAAGTTTTCAACTTTTTCCATCCGAAATAAATACAAATTAGTCCCCTTAACTCTCCCTTTGGTGCAAAAGGGGCACGAACGCTCCGCATACGTTTTACCTACCCTACATGTTCCACTCTGCATATTTTACCTAATTAGTCTAGAGACTTGAATTTAGTATCAAAATGAAGCTAATAACAAGGGCTTTATGCGAAAATAATTTTTGTCTCCCTTTTCTTAATTTACGGAGAGGAAGTTTAACCCCAAAAATTAAAATTGCTCTCATTTCTTACCTATCCACCTAGAGAGCACAAATTAGTTTCAAACGAAAGCTCTTAACTTCTTCTATCCGAACAAATACAACAAGCAACCTTAAATTACCCTCTCGGTGCATAGGGGGTGCGATCTCCCCACATAGGTTTTACTTACCCTCCTTGTTTCACTCTACATTTTTACCCTAATTGGTCTAGAGACCTCAAATGAGTCTCAAAATGAAGCTTATAACAAGAGCTTCATGTGAGGATAATTTTTGTTTCCTTTTTCCTACCCTACGTAAGGGGAGGAGGGCGATCACCCACCAATAATTAAAATGGCTCTCATTTGTCTCTTAGTCCAACTACACAAGCCAAATTACTCTCAAAAGAAAGCTCCTAATTTTTTTCATCCGAACAAATACAAATTAGCTTCCCTAATTTCCGCCTCGGTGCAGAGGGGGGAGCGCGATCTTTCCACATACGTTTTACCTACCCTCCATGCTCCACTCTGCATTTTACCTAATTAGTCTAAGGACCTCAATTTAGTCTCAAAATGAAGCTTATAACAAGGGCTTCATATGAGGATAATTTTTATCCCTCTTCTCTTACCCTACCTGGAGGAGGTTCGACCCCCAAAAAATTAAAAAGGCTCAACTCAAATTACTCTCAAGCGAAAGCTCTCAACTTTCTCCATCCGAACAAATGCAAATTAGCCCCCTTAATTTCCCCCTCGGTGAAAGGGGCTGCGATCACCCCACACTCGTTTTACTTACCCTCCATGCTCCACTCATTTTCTTCCTAATTGGTCTAGAGACCTCAAATTAGTCTCAAAATGAATCTTATAACAAGGGCTTCATTTGAAAATAGTTTTTGTCCCCCGTCTCTTACCCTACGTGGGGGGGAGAGGGTTCGACCCCCAACAATTAAAATGGTTCTCATTTCTCACCTGTTCCACCTTGGGAACTCAAATTACTCGCAAATGAAAGTTCCTAACTTTCTCTATCCAAACAAATACAAATTAGCGTTCTTTGTTGGTCCTTCAATGCAAAGGGGGCAAAGAGGCGCGATCCTTCCTCCATGTGGCATTTTGTCCCCACGCGCGATATCATTTTCGAGCAATGATTGACAAATTTCAGTCTTGCATTAACAATTATTTGAATCTAATTTTGGTTTTGCTCACCGTTAACTGAGAGAGCAATTCCAATTTGTCGACTAAGAAAATATTATTTTTTTTAATTTCTTAATGTACAATTCGAGTGTTTTCTGTCGTTCTTCTCATCAAACGTCACCTGGAGTTTCTATTACTTCTATCAATTATGGATACATTTGCTTTAACGTTAGCAACTATTTCTTTCACGGCATTCTAACCTGAATTTCTTAAATTAAAATGAATTCGAAGTCGCTTATCACTTTTTTAAGTTTTGGTTTCAGCAATAGTTTCAATGATAATGATTTCATATTTGCGTTGTGAATTGAATTGTCAACATCAAAATATCTAGGGCGGTTATTTCATTCCAGAAAGTAAACCTGAAATGAGAGCAGCATACATGAATTTCAAACTGTAAAGTAATACAGAAATTCTTGTTCACCTTTTGTTGACCGCATGGTCAAGTTGATACCGTCAATATTTAATTTGTAATAAAAATTTGATGAGTAGCAACAAAATCGAGGCCACCACCTTATAAGCTGTGACCGCTTTTGTTATTAAACAACGTTTGGTGAGCGATGTGTAAGGCTGTTCATCCTACCAAGCGTGGGAATGTTGAGTGTCTGTACTGACCACTACATGATGAAGAAACCGAATGGAGTGTTGCAGCG
>VOMN01072167.1:0-13834 GCA_014899125.1 Orchestia grillus | reverse complement strand
GCAAAAATATTTTAATTTTGCTCATCTCTGGAAGTGATTTTTTATCAAATAAACACTCGTTTTTGTACTTTACATTGCAGAATTTATCTTCATGTAGAACCCTGTCAAGATATTTATTCTTTAATCATATTCATCACAAAATTTATCTACCAATATTTATATGTGTACATTTATCTCATCACAACATTATCGAGGCTTTCTATAATATGCTACTTCACCGGCACAGAAATCGTAAACAACGTCAAAATGTAAAACAAATGAGCGAACTATATCTTGTAAACTTCGCTAATGTCATACCGCGTGATTGAACATGAATTTTCGACTCGGATATTTTGCAATAACAACTAGATAGCCTTTATATTTTGACACATGCTATGTACCGGTTATTTTTCTTGACGCACGATGCAGTCGCTATCGCTGCACTGAAAGCTTAGAAGTGCTTTTTTCTTGCTTATGTTAGGAAGTCTATTTTCTGGCGAAATGACAGCCTAGTTGCGTATGCAGGTCGGAGGCTCAGGACCTGCATTGGGCCATAGAAGCCTCAGCTGCCGGGCTCCTGTCGATGCTCTAAACCAGATTGCTTGATTTGCATAGGATTTGGGCGGCGGGCTGATCGAAGGCCTCGCGATGCAGTCCCACATAATATGCCACGTGATGTGCTACATAATATGCCACGTGATGTGCCACATAATGTGCCACGTGATGTGCTACATAATATGCCACGTGATGTGTCACATAATATGCTACATAATATGCCACGTTATATTCCACAAATATGTCACGTGACGTCCGGCATAATGTGCTAAATGATGTGCTACATAATATGCTACATTAAACGCCACGTGATGAGCCAGATAGCATGCCATGCGATGAGCCTCATAATATGCTATGTAATGTGCCTTTTAGTATGTCACAGGATACACTACACAATATGCGTTATAATAGGTCACACAATATGCCTAAGGATGAGCCACATAATATGCTTTATAATATGCCATAAAATATGCCACAGGATGAGCTTCATAATATGCCACATGATGTGCCACTCAATTTGCCGCAGAATGGGCCACACTGACATACCAAACGTTGCACAAGTGTAACATGCAATCTTGTTTACGATTGCCTCCTGCCGCATGGTTTATACGTACGTGTGGTATGCATTCGACGTAAGCGCCACGCGGTGCAGCAAAGTGCAGTGCGGATTTGCAAGGCTGTTTTGCCGTACATTCATCACTGTCATCCTCTCTTACTACACATGCAATGTTCTAACCACAGTGAGAATTTTCTTTCGTACAGAGGTGTGCTAGATAATTCCATCCCCTCCTTCCAGACAATACCGTGCTGTACTTTAGGCTGCTTACAATCCTAACGGCTACTGCATCTCAGCAGAGTGTGCCAAGGTAGAAAAATTCAGATAACGTGACAGGTTCCTGTGGCTGTGCCTGTCGAGTTCCTGATTTTCATCGAGCGCAAAAATGCGCGTTAAAGAAGGTTACTACATAACAAATGGCGTACGGGTTCTTCGGAGTGCATGCCCTGGTGTATGCGAATATGCATTATTTTATCGCACCGCTAATAGTCTACACGACAGTGCCGAGCCCACTGTCCTCCATGCTGCTACCATGAAGCAGGGCCATTACCATGGTGAAAAATGAGCACTGACGAATGACTTGTAACAATAGACGATCCAGTGTTAATATTTGCATGTCATCCAAGTGAGATCAGTATATCCTTTGAATTAAATTTCGTTTTCAATATGAATTGAAGAGGCGAGAAGATTTCAACGTTGAAGCTCACATATTTTGAGATTACTTTCGAGTATAGAATTAAGCCTTAGACTTTACGTTTTGTATCTAACAACGTTGATTCAAGCTGATGTCTCGCACCTTGCCGAAATGTCAAAAGCATACTACGTGTGTCTGGATTTAGAAGGTAGCTGATTGGACTCTGTTAGGAAATTCAGCAAAGACCTATAATAAGAGTCGAACTTATTCCGGTTCACGTAAATGACAACACAGCAGCATCGACTCATTACCACCAGTGTGGAACACTAAATCGTATTCTCTTGGGCATGAGCTGGCGTTCTCACGTCACTTCTCGGCCTAGTCTTGCTTGCAATCAGCGGTGCTCAGTTTACCCTTTCATTTTTGAGGCGGCGCTCTGCAATCAAGGGCGATATGCGAGGCTGGGAGCCTTCTCGCATCCGCCCTTCACTCGGGACCCGGATCAGGACTTCTTCTTGTCAAGTTGTTCTTGTCTTGTCAAATTAAAATTGTCAAATAAACGTCTTGAGTTCTTGTTAAATTAAAATGTAGAAAGCCTAAGGGGGATATGAGATGATGATTTATGTGTAGTAGGTATTCCCCCGTACTCAATAATTACAGGGTATAATTATCATTTTTGAGTCTCAAGGAGAATACGACAAATACTCTTCAGTCTATTACGGGTTGGAATATTCATTTTGTATGACGGTTTTATTATACATGTACATATCGATAGCACCCAAAAAATGGATAATGTGATTTACCTTAGTAAACTTTCTTGAAGCCCGCCGAGTTTTCCGTTATTAATATTTTGACCTCAAGTGCAAGACATACACAATTGTGCAGAGCCTGATGATGTGTTAGACACTGTTTTGTATCTTTTTTCGCATCATTATAGATAAGTGAAAACTTTTAGGATTCTAGGCGTATTATTAAATCCCTAAGTAATTTTTTGTGATGTATCTAATGAATTATACTTCAAATGTTTGCATGTTATTCACCGTAACACCATTGGGCGTCCAGCACTCGCAGAAAGTAATTGTATGATATGATTTAACCCATTTTTTAGGGTTCTTCGTTTCATGTTCTCTTTCCACATATCTTGAGCGTCTGTCACCAGAAAATATTTTCATTTACGTGAGGGGATTGTCATTAAAATCAGGAAAGGTTTAGATTTGTGATGCAGTTATTTGCAGAATGGCGGGCTCATCGCTGGGGTATGTCTGTGAAACGATGGTATTGAACAATGTAAAAGAGATATAAATCTAGTGCTATGCATCTTCGTGTATCAGAGGAAGCTGATGAACCCATATAACACAATGTGAGATTTGAATTAATTCACTATATTCTTCAATTCTGTCGATTCTACTTGCGAGTAGTCTTTTTTATAATAACTATTTCTAATGATTTTACCAAGTTGAATATACCAATTTTGAGTAGAATTACTTCGTCACCTGCTAACATTATTTCCACTTTGAAATCTCATTAGACAAATGAGAAACAACGAAGTTCCTGTGATATTTTTAGCCCTGTTAAATAACTTGGACTGTTAAGATTTCCGGATCTTTTTTTCGTGCGCAATCGTGACGACCGCATGACCTCTAGCACTCGTGTTTAATTTAAGAGGCCAGAATGAGAAGCACAAGACGTGGCGCCAGCACTAGGCGTAATAGCCAAGACCCTCACGGTTCCAGTCGACGCTGAAGACGCTTCGCTCACGAAAAATGGCTCGTTGCCCCTAATGAGATGGTTCAATAATCTTGATTTTTGAAATGTACTTTTCGTAAAAAACCCGAAGTGTGTGTCCAATTCTTTTCAAAAGAATTTAAATGAGTTTCGTAGTGTTCAGAGGACGCAACCTCCAGCACTGTCCTTGGCAGTCTAATGAAATGTCCGATCTTTTCTGGGTAATTTCACAGAATTTATCAATTTCTCAATTTCTCAATTTATTCTAACGTAGATGATGAAAAGTTGCTAAATTTACTCGATCGAATTTTAAATTACGGTATTTTAAGTACAAAAAAATACAAAATTTATTAATTTAATTCAATGGATTATCTTGCTAAATTTTATATAGATTCATAAGCTTTTTAATAGCCTGTTTTAGGTGTTGTTATCTCACTAGTGCATTGAGAGATTACCGTGAAGCATTCAGTTTTTTTTATCAGAAGTGTGCTTCTATTGTTAGGGATACAAATACATCACTAAATTATTTAGGTAGTTGCAATAAAATTAAAAAATTTCACTTTCCGCTCGTTGTCTCACAATTTTGTTTTCTATTTATTGTACAGATCTCAAAGAAAGAACGGCTGAAACGTTGGCAGCCATATAGTTTATATTTATTATAAAGATTAGCATCTTAAAATCCGTCCTGGCTCGGCTACACCTGAAATTTCAGGTCATTTCACAAGTTTGTCGTTCATTTTCATGGTTTTCAAGTGATGCACAGTGCAAGACCAAATTAGTGAATCCTTTTCTCTGAAAATCATAAAACTTCATTCTCAAAATTAATGTCAGCGAGTCTGAAATCAAGAATCCGTTAAAAGTCGTCCCTCCAGCCTCATTAAGATTTCAGAATGAGCATTTACCTTGTTCAAAATAACACATAAAGATATTTTCGGCGTTCGACAGTCGTACAACCCTTGCAAATTTCCGGGTTATTTTTACAGTTGCGGATTAGGACTTCGCCGAAATGGCAGGGACGATTTGACTTAGAGAAGCCAAGGCGCTAGCAGGCGCATCGTGCCATCGTTTCTCTGAAGGATGCCCATCACTGTCATAGCCTCGGAAATTTGCTTGGCAAATTGATTTCTGATAATCTTTCTTGAAATTTTAGGCTGAATGATAACCCAGCTGATAGTAGTGCCTAAATTTCTAAAATGTATTCTTCATAGGACAGATTCTCAGTAAAGTGGTTTTCATGAAATTCGTCCGTAAGGCGCACAGTGTGAGCTTTGCATTGCAGTAGTCACAGCCCTTAGTATCATTTTAAATTGATTTAAAGCATATAAAGCGCATCTTTTGTCAGTAATTGGTGTGGAGCTCTACAGAAATGAAACGCTTTTCATTTTATTTGCTTTTCCTGAAAAAGGTTTGTTTCGGCTTTGAGGGATTTCATCGCCTGGAGTTTTTGACCAACAAAAATGAAACTTAGCTCATTCGACGCGGAATTTTATTACAAAAAACCCACTTAGTTCTTTTCGAATTTTGAGATGACACCAAACTTGTTCATGAAAAAGGGTAAATAAAATCATGATTTTTTTCCATTTTTCGTACAAACTTGTGTCCTTTTTCTTCAAATTTGGCGGCTTTTTTTTGTATTAACACGCATTGAGTACAATCAACCCCATTGTTATAGGGCAAAAGTTTTGGCGCGTGAAAGATTTTGAAAATTCTTCAAAGTAAACGTTATTTATTAATAACTCATTTTTTTCAAGAAATTTAGAAAACGTCCTACGTACCAAATGTGTTCCTTTTTTTAAGTTAAATTATTGCGCCGAATTTGAAAGCAATCCACCTCTTCGGAAAAGAGTTCTCTCCCACACGAGAGATCCTTCCCAACCTCCTTCTCGATATATATTCTTCATTGATTCCTTCGCCACTTTGTTTTCCATTGAGATGAGTGCATCTGACCATGGAGTTATTTGCATGACTTTGAAACAAAGTAATTAGGATATCATTGATTTATGATAAAACTTGGGACTTATGTCGCACTGGGCTCACTGTTCACGATATGTTTAAACGAAGTTAAATCATTCTAATGTCATTCATCACGGCTATGAGGTGTTAACGAGCTATAATCAATTAAATGCTTACCCCTTTCAATATTACCGTAATAAATAGTACCAGGAGGCCCCTCCAAGCGATTGATCCTCTGGGCGAGGCGATGGCTATGAGAATACGTATTCAACAAAAATTTCCATTTATATTTTTAAAGCAATAAAATTGCGTTTTTAACGATTTGGTTGCTGTTAAGGGGCCTTAACAACACAAAAAAATTGTTTTGGTGAGCATATTCTACGTAACTTCTTCTATTTACCATGGACTCGGCTTAGGACAGGAATGACAGACGTACTCCAATATAGTACAATGGTACCGTCCTCACAGCCCGAATACCTCCTGTTGAAGAGACATTCAGCTTCCTTCCTTGGTCATGCTCGGGCACCTATACTTGATTTTCAAGAACTCGCGAGGGACCCCAACTTGAATTGTTATGGTGACTCTACGACTTCAGCGTATTTACTTCCGTGCAATAAATGGTCCTCGCGAAGTCGAGACCTCCGTGGTTGCCTGCTTGGACGCTACGAGGTGTCATGAGAGCTTCGCCAGGTCATCTTCAAATGTTCCGCACGAAAGAAAGAATTACACTTTGGCTAAACTCGAGGGATGCGATAGAAGGGTCCTATGGGAAGGTGCTGGTAAATGTACGATGAAGTTCCTGAAATCTGTTTTGGTAAAATCTTTTTGGAGTAAAGAAAACACAACACTCCCTGGTATGCTACTTTGCCGTTCGAAAATAAAATTTTCGTTACGTCGCTCGAAGTTTCTGTGAAAATTATAACGAAACTGTCATTTTTTCGGGTGGATATTTGTAACTTAAAATTTATCCTTTTACTAAAGTTAAAGTGTAAAATTGTAGACTTCTTGAATCATGAGAACTTCGAGAAATTGTAGGCTTCGTCAAAGGCTGCGAAAAATCAGAAGAATTGTAGGAGAAATTGCAGACATCACTTATCAGATCTAAAGCACTGCGGACTCTCTTTGCACCGGGAATGCGTCATTGTGTGGAAACTTTACCAAAATTTTTCATTCGCGTCATCAAAAACGTCTGCATCTTATTGCAACTCCTGCAAGACTTCAACGACGTCTCTCATTAGTTCACGAGTCCCTTTGCATTGTCTTGCATAAACAAGTTTCACGACAGACCTTTTCTCACTCGCAGATGACGGAAGCTGCAGAACCTGCAGTTTCCGTAGAAGCCTTGAGAAATGTTGCATGGCGATCAACCCCTCAATTTTGATGCAACCGACAAGCGCTTCAAGGTCAAAAGCTGCGGTATCGTTGCGATAAAAAATCAGCAAGCAGGGAAAACTGCTCATTTAAGCGTGAGAAAAGTCATCGATCAGCGTCTCTTCCGAAAAGAACTTTGAAAAAAGCTGTCATTTTCTGAGGTGGACTTCGATTCGATTACATCCGGGTAAATGTGCACGGAATTTAACGAGAAATTGCAGGCTTGGTCGGTGGAAGTAAATGGAATGCTTTGACGGAATGATGTTGATTTTCAGTTGCAGTTCTCGCGAGTATTAGTACGAGATGTGGGCGTTCAGTGAACAATATACGCAAAATTGTATTGTTTCACTTCATTAAAATATTTTCTTCCTCAAAGTTATGATTCTGCTAATTGAGAGACCCGATCTGAGTGAAAACTTTTGAGGATCAAAACAAGCTTCCCGTGGACAGTAACAACTGAATTGCTGTGAGCTAAGATTTTGGGTACGTCGTACTAGGTGTTTGTAAAGTGTTCAAGAGCTTATACGCTCTATATTACTATGATAGAATCAACATCAAACCACCTTTTTCACTGCAAATTAGAAGATTATATTGGGAAAGAGAATGCCTCTATAACTATACTCTATTAGATATTAAAACGTGATTAAATTTCAACTTCAAAATAGGAGCCATTCTTGTTAGTGCAGTTCTAATCTGATGTACTGTTGCTAGCGTCAGTGGAAGGCATCAGATCAGCGCTCGTAAGAATCGATCCCACTTTGAAACTAACATTGACACTTAAGCTTAAGTTTCAACATTTACTATAATGAAATCATAAAGTTCGTGCTTTATGGTTATATTTCTCCAATTTACAGTCCAATATTAGTTTTCTCCAGTATAAATATTGAATGAACCGGATTTAATAGAGCGAATGAATTATAAAAAAAATTATACTCGACCTATCATTAACTTTACGGTAGGTAATGCATTCACACAAGACCATTTTTCCGCACGTTAACTACCCAAACCTCTCGAAATGAAGGCTGTTAAGAAGTGTTCACTTACATTGTCGATTTTAACTTCTCTAAAGGATGTGGAATATATCACATAGGGCTCCAAAATAATGGTAAGACATTATAATGTTGCATGTAAACTGTTTTTAACTGATGCCTTTTTCTGGTCTTCAGGAATGATTCAATTCACTGGAATAACTTCCTCATTTGATTAGAGTCCACACGCAAGCATGTATTTTAAAACCTTTCTCTTTACCAACTCTCACACACTTGGCCATTCGAGTCATCCGTGCCGTGTTACATTTTTCAAGTCCCTGCTAAGCTTCTCGGCTTGTTCCTCTAGAAAACAAATGACGACGCAAGCCTTGTCTCATGTGATGAGTGCCATCATGGTGTTCAGCATGAAGAGAGAGCTACCCTGCCCTCCTGAAACGAAGCTCAAGTAGACATACTGTATGTGATCGCGTGCGCGCAACGTTATGAGGTAGTGTTGCACCGTGAACTCTATCACTCGTAACTATGCTCAGAATTATAGTTGGAATAAATGTATCTCTACAGCTCGTGTATTCCTACCGTGGACGGGTGCATTCACACGAGAGTTTCCTACTTCGGGCCGGATGCAGCTGCCCCACCCACCGGTCTCTTTTCGAACGTTTCGCACGGTATTTCCTAGCGCTGCGCCCAGCGTCTCTACATAGGTCATGGATTTGCCAAATCCGTTTTTGGGGACCGGAGTTCCCCAGGTTCTGGCCGGTCCTTTGTGTGACTTTCTTACTTAACCTTGAGACTGTGGGCAGGTCACGCCATGTCGCAAGCGCGTGATTCCGTTTCGAAAAACTCCTTTGTAATCGAAAAACCTTGCCTGCGCCCAAATTAAGCATGGCTGTGTGGGCTCTGTTATATGAAATGAAACTGATAAATTTCCCCTCGAAACCCAGGCATCAAGTTCCAAAATTGAAACTATTTACAGTGTAGTCCCTCGTATGGGGTTTTCAAAACGGTTCTTGAGAGTATTCGCGCCAAACTTGCAGGGACCGTGCCTGTTCTGAATCATTGCAATTGCCACGACGTGCTGGTAGCGGTGCCGGGACATGTCAAGAAACTCAATCTCCCACGACAAGCTCCACTGGAATTAGCTTCGTAAAGTGAAGGCGATCGAAATTCTTCAGTCTCGCGAGATGCCTAGCTCTGTGTGAACGTCGTCTCAGCGATCGGGAGCACAGCTCACAATGCTTTGCAATTTTTGAATCAACCTCAACGTTTCAACAAAATTTCTGTCTACTATAATCTAAGACAACGAATGAAATGGGGTGGAGTAAATTACAAGTGCATCACCGGAAACAAATACTACGAACGCATTTAATATTCAGTGGCTACTGTGGGTGTGTCAAATTCAACTCGAGGTTTCGTTAGCTTATTACAACGCTCATATGTTCTGTATCAAGTCCAGCTGCATGGGACTACGCGTGGGATGCTCGTAACATCTGTGGGTGAGTTATATCGACGTGTGCAGCACAACAACGAATTGATCATTCTGAAAACGTACGACTTAAATGAGCACTGATACAACGTATGACGGAAGTACACCGAGACCGAATGATTGGAGTACACTGTACAAAACTATGAATTTTTCAGATGAAGCACGATCAATTTATATGAGACTTCACTATTTACTGCATCGCTGGTTCGCAGACCTTTCAATCTGAAATTTTCATTGACGTTTCGTATATTTCAAGGAAACATACTGGTATGCATTATGCTAAGAACAATTTTTGATTTAAGAACTTCTTTTGGCTTTATTCAATTATTTTTAACAACTTATTGACAGCAACACGGAATTTGAATATTTACTACTGAGTTTTCCAAATAACCCATTCTCGTTTGGTCTTAAGGAACTGCTTCTTACTAATTGATGATTGATAAAAAGTTTTTAGTTTTTAATTCCGAGAAAATATCTCCCATGTCACCAGTGTTTTTTCTTTGATTATGCCATGCGCGCTACACCCCATAAGGTGCGTCAACATTGAACCAGACTTAGCCGCCCTTTTAGTTTTCAATTTTTTTATTTATATGAATTATTTTTTACTCTGTGCCAGTGCAACTATTAATTGACTCATTAAGTGTCGAATTTTGTTAACCGAACAGATCTCGTCACTCTCAGCGTAAACTACGAAAACTAACCCTGCTTGTTCGGAGCATACCCGTTACGAATGCTTGGCAGCAGGGGAATCGTGATTCAAAACTCTGAATACCATCCAGGTTGGGTTTTTGTGTCATTCTTTAAGAACCTGGGCTGCGTTTATAGTGAAGCTTAGCTCCGTCTTGCATGAAATTTCATTCTCTTATTTAACGGCAAGGTAATCCCTTCGGCTAGTGATCTACATAACTCTGTGAACGATATTCCGTCCGCCGAGTCGAGTGAGCTGTGGGGGCGGAACGTGATCTGATCAATGAACTGTTTTGAATGGAGTGAATGTAAGATGAGTTCAAGAATTGCATTTGTTGTATAGTCTCTCATTGAATTTTTGTTGGTCGCAGGTCAATCGACAGTGGAGGTTTTGAAAAATTAGCTGAAAAGTAAAAATATAGGTGCCAAATGTTGTTACTGTATCGCTTAAATAAATGACCATTAGGTATGCTGAGAAAAAATATGATTAACACGCTTACATATGCCAAATGCTTGGCCCCAAACCGACCCCGAAATATGCATCCAAATTCTGCTACGGCTCACTTTGCTCAATCACTTGGAGCATGACACATATGTCCCGGCGTACATTCCAGAAGGATACGGAAGACGAGATTGACTATCGGTGTATTTTGATGCAGCTGTTGGTACCTAAGGACAAACACAAATGCAGAGTTCCTAATGAAGCGTTATACGCATGGCGCTCGTCCTCATCGATTATTGATAGCCTAGATTCTCAATTGCATTCCCAGCTGCTCATCGTAGACGCAAATACGCTTCTCAACGAAGTTGTTCTAAATTCAAATTTGGTTCTTAGGTACAACGATCTTCCTCTAACCTCTTTTTCTATCACACTAAATGGAAAGGCCGGTGCATCGAACCAGTACAGCGTGTGTTTTTAATACTCCGAGTATATCCAGAGCTGGGCAGCGCTACTTTGAAATGTAGCGGCCGCTACTGCTACCGCTACATGCTCTAATGTAGCGGGCGCTACCGCTATCGCTACACCCACTAGATTGTAGCGCCGCTACCGCTACATGTAGCTCGCTACTGCCCACCTCTGACTGTATATCATTTCAGAATTTTTCAACTATGTTATCCTAAATGTACGCCATGCGTTTCGTATATTCTCAACCCAGCAATGAAGGTTAAACCTCAAATAACTATCCATGTAGTCTCATTAGTTTCCACACGAGCAAAACATTTTAACTGGACAACACTCTGCTCTGTGCACGGATTCGTTCGCGGTAAACGTGTGTGTGGCTGCCGTGTTTCTGTACTCGTTAGAGTCCATCCTATGTGGGACATTCTTTTTGATATTGCCTCGTGATTGAAGCTTAGAGGGATCCAGGTTAGTGGGTCGGGCAAGTCTGTTTATTCCAGCCCTTCGAAGACTGTTTTAATTGGCAACGAACTGTGGCTCGGTTGTATTCTTATAGCCTCTTATCTCTAACAAGCACCATTAGCTGTCCTATGTAACGCTGCCTGGATCATTGTCTTGCCGGTCTTAATGAAGTTATCCACTTCCTGTCTCTGACGCTCTATTTTTACACGCCTCTAATGTGTTGCCTCATTCTGTCGATCGTTCCATTCTTTCTTGATAACTGTGTAGGGAAAAGTGGTACTAAGGTACAAATAAAATGAAATACACTGAAAGGTAAAAGTGTGCTTACGTAATCGACAATCACCAAAGTTATTCTTGATGATATTAATGTCTGTTCTTCGACTGAACGAAGCCATCTGTAGTAGTAGCTGAAATTCGTCCGTGTTTTTTCATACTCATGACAGAGTCGTAGTTTTTCGTTTACTCTGCATAGATCATTTTCCATGGGTTCCGTCACCTTAAAGTCTAGGATACTGGAAAGTTTCTCACGCAAAATGAGAGAAGTTCAAGTATCCCCAGATCAAGAATAAATGTAGTCCTGAACAGAAGATTACAATGACAGCAAAAAACTTCCTTGTTTTCCATTCATATCAACGTTATTATTCAAACAGTAAGTGGTGTTATCTCAAAATTGCTAAAATTTGTAGTTTTTCATTTAATCCGTTTAAAATCCGTTAGTAATTTTTTCGACCATAACTATCAGATAGGAGAACTTTTTTCATTTACGTTTTCACGTACCATTTGTAGAGTACACATGCGGATACTTAATTTGTCAAAGCTAGAAATTTATTCATCCGGGACGTGGTTAGGAAATACAAAAAGCTGGCCCAAACGCTGCTCTGTAAAGCACTCGTGCGCATGGGGCTGCACAATGCAAGAAAATGTTGTTTCAACATCTCGCACGGTTCTACAAACTCTATTCAGATGCCGGCATGTATTGCTGTCCTCATCTTAGCAAAGCTCCTTTTGTAAGCTTCAGGCACAAGCTTGTACCACCTCACACAACGACCAACGTGTGTGCTTTTGTACGTTTTCAAAGAAACAATGTGCCATTTCGGAACCTTGGGGATTAGGAGGGAAATTGTCCGTTTAGCCGAGTGGACGACGCAAATTTTTTCAAACGGTCCAAGTATAACTTTTCGAGTTACATTTGAAGCTCACTGTTTAGCAGGCAACTGGACATGTGTTTTGTGCACCCGTAAACGGATGGTACACGGCCGTGCGTGCCGCAGACTGTACCATGGGTCGGACTGCGAGTGGACGTAGTGGTAATCGGTGGTCACTAACTGTGGCCAGTTACAATGCTATGCGGAATGGTATGATCAAATACAAAACTATTTACCATTAGTTTGAAGTGTATAAGGCTGATGTTAAATGGCAGCTAATTTTGGAGGTCACTGATTATGAAGTGTTATTATGAGTCATTTCAAATTGGTTTAATCATTTCGAAGTTCCAATAGATTTATTCTAGCCTCTAATCGAGTCAGATTCGACAAAGAAATTGTAAGGCAAAAACCCAAACACACCGTTATCAGACTGACACTTTTTTCACGGGAATGATGAGCTTCCAAGTAATTTTCTCATATGCAAGGTGATCAAACAAAATATGCACAAAATTTATTTAAACAACTCTTCAGTACAGCAAAGTTAATGATAACTTTTCTACTCTAAATAATAACAATGTAATACAGTTAGCATTTTCCTCTTAATGTTTAATATATCCACCTCTAGCCTTCACTACACGTTTCAACCTATCGGTTACCTGACTACGTGTTGCAAAGATTGTTTTTGGTGAGATATCTTCCCAGCATTGCATAAGTTTAACCTTAACCCTGGAATGGTAACCCTAAATCTCAGGTTGGGTGAAGGAGAGACTCTTAGTCTTAAATCCATTGGGAAAAAATGGAAGGCAAACTACAGGGTGTGGGAAACCCGAGGTCACCATTCCGAGGTTAAGATCATCAACATTTTGATGATTTAATGAATAAGTTATACTCTCAAAAATGCTCCACACACTGAAGTCTGTGGGGCTTAAGTCTGGTGAAGAAGGAGGCCACAACTTCTTGGATCAGCAACTAGGCATGCTGTCCTTACACCAATTTTGAACAAGGTACGCCGTATGGGAGGTGGCTCCACCCTGTTAAAGAGTAATTCCAGATTAACCAAATGCTGTATGGATCCAAGGAGTCAAACTATTCTTCAATAAGTTCAGATAAATGAGCTGGTTTATCGTTACCTCTTTTTCGAAAAATAGGAGAAGGATTTTCTGCCTTGTCGAGGTCACACTTCCCAAAGCCATCGCTTTTACGTAGGCCAGCAGGTTTTCGGTGCTGGAAGGACAGATGAATTTTCACAAGGTTGCCTAGCTTAGTTTTTGGGTATATACGGTCGTTTTGGTATTTGTGGATTGCTTGCACACTGAATAATTTTTCGTCAGTTCACAACAGCGGAGGATAAGCGCCATCACTCAGTTTGTCAAGAAGAAGCTTCACTCGACTCA
>VOMN01072166.1:0-13683 GCA_014899125.1 Orchestia grillus | reverse complement strand
TAACTCCATCTCCTGTTATTGGATGCCAAAATCCTAGGAAGAAGCCAAAAAATATAATTGACATCCAACCTTCTCCAGGTAGATTGCCCTGTGTGGCTGCATCCTGATATCCCCTCTTCTGGCCAATATCAATAATGCCTTCCTCTGGCCTATCCAAATCTACACCTTCATCACTTCCTGATTTTCTTTCAGTTTCCTCTTCTATATCTTTAAACCTGGCATATTTTTGAATCGTTGACCACTTCACCTTTTTATCCCAAATTTTATCATCGATCAGGTATCCTGCAATCACCTTCATCAGGCCTCTAGGAATAGTCTTAAGGAATTTATCCATAAATATGGAGCTTGATTGGACATTATGTTTAGGAAGTGCAATTTTGAACAATCTTTCAATGCTATCACTAAAGAGATAAAATGATTCCCATTTGCAGAATTTAATTTTGGCAAAGTTTTCTTGGTTCTTTTTCTTTCTTAGCTCAGCCTTGTCAGTGCACCATTGGATTAGTTTTCGTTTCACAATAGGGTGAGTGTCTCCCACATCTCTTAGTGACTTGAATGCAAGAAGAACTTGATCACTCAGTTGCCTTTCCAGCTCTCCAACCCAGAAGCTCCTATCTCCCCTTATTTTTTTCTCACAGTATACTTCAAATTTTTTTAATAATCCTTCAGGGTTGGACCTAATTTTACATAAAATTTTGCTTGCTGAGGAACCGTTCCTACAGCTATATAATTTAAGCATTAACTTTTTCAAAGTTTCCAGTTCCTCTTGTTGGCTTTGAAGAGATTCTCTCCTCTTGAGTTGCTCTTCCTGGAAGGGACAGGCTTTTCATCATCAGAATCTGATGAACTAGGAGAATGAGCAGAGTCTGAGGTCATATCTGGGGATGCTGAAGTTACACTTTGTGCTCTAATGGCCCTTTTTACGTTAAGAATTGCTCTTATGTTGATTCCCCTGTCATCAGATTTTTCTTTACTCTCTGTATTGATTTGCATCTCTTGAAAATTATCCTTCAAGTCAATTAACATCTTTTTAGAAGAATTAGACATGGGTTTAGTGTTCATCTGTTTCAGATAAAGTAAAAACTTTTTCATAAAGTGTTGGTGCACAGAGAAACCATTATGCAACACTGGTTGGTACACTAGTGGCTCAATACATAGGCAACGTGTTAATCCAGGTCAGTCAATAGTTGGAGCAGAGCTCTTTGCAATTTTACATGTGGTACAGTTTATTAAAAGGAACATCCAAGAACAAAATGTAATATTTACTGACGCCAAAAATACCTTGAATAATATTTCAAATTGCATTAATCCTTCCTATAAAAGGTTAGCGGGACTATTCAAAAAATTTTGCTTCAGCCAACATTCAACTCCAGTGGGTCCCTCTCATTCTGGGATAACTGGTAATGAGATCATTGGTAAGTGTGCCAAAATGGGCCATAGAAACTTAAAATCTTTTCTCACACAATTGAGTTGTGAGGAAAACTTGAATAAACTTGAAAGAAGGATGATGATCCATTGGAGCAAATATTGGCTGAGGCAAGTGGAAAGCTCTGGGAAGAGGACCTTTATGTTTGAGTTATGAAATGAACTAAAACATAGATTGGAGGTTAGTTTTGCAAGAAAATTTAAATGAATTGTCAGTCACTTTCGAGTTGGTCATGTGAGTGTCTTTGCACATTGGAATATGTGTCCCAGCCTTCTGTGTTTTGAGTGTTCTGTACCTGAAACTATCTAACACTGCCTGTTGATGTGTTCTAAATATTACTTTGGTAGGCTCTATCTCACTTTGTGCCTCAATCAATTTGATTGGATCTCAATCTTAGGAACGTTCTTGGATGTGGTGATTACTCAATTTCTGTGCATTCAAAGATCTTTCACTCATTAATTAGCTACTTAATCTCAACAAGTCTATGGAAAACCTTATAATCTCTTCTTTTTGATTAGATTGTGTTTGACATTTTATCTTGAATGTGCATTAGCACTATTATAAGGTCATTACTTTTACTTAAAAGATGTACCTAACTATTGCTTAGTCATGATAATTCTACTTGTACTTTCCAAGTACCACAACAATTTGCCCAGTTACACAGACTTCTTTTAAAGAAGTCCAACAACTTTCAAGATTCCTCTAGATCCTCAAAGAAGAAGGAGAATGTAATGAAAACAGTAGGGAATTTAGTTTTATCTTTCATTATTCGAGGGCTGATAATAAAGCACCATAAATATATCTAATGCTTCAATATTTTTGACACCAGGGAGAGCTGAAGTGATGGAGGTTCTTGATGGCATCAAACCTGTGTGAAGTGGCGGGCGGGTATTAGTGTTCCAGCGTGCTACAGTATTTCGTGGAGAGAGAATGTGGTACCACGTTTTACTGGCTGGTTCGCAGCTAATAAGGCACGAGGATCCACTTGTGTGTACAGTGTAATTTTTTAGAGGAAATTTTTCTGGCCGGAATAAAGGCTCAAATTAATGTTGGCCCTTACATCAAGTTTAAGGCTGCTGCGTTCGGCGGATTGAGTAGAATTTCGAACAACGGGCAAACATTTAATTTTGTTTTAAACTCAATTAGTTGGTAAGGAAACCCATCAAATGCTTCAGCAAGCTTGTGGAGGCAGAGCTGTTGGATACAAGACTGTTTGCAAGTGGACGAATTCACTGGAATAATGAGAGTTGTTTTATCCCCAGATTTTAGCTACTTAGAACTGATAAGCTTATCAACCCATTGTAAAATAAAAACAATATACCTATAGTGTCACACTGTATCTGTTTCATTGTAGCATTTTTTTCAAGAATGGATAGAATCTTGAGCCTTACCCTTACTGAATTGGCCCAAGCCTATAAGCAGAAATCTCTTGCTGTTTCACAGGTGAGAATTTTTTTGTTAGGTAATTTAAATTTATTATTCTCTGTATATATATATATATATATGAGAATGTGTGACTTGAAAGTATAATTTTACTGCTGTTATGCTACATTACTTTTAATATATATATTAAATTTCAAATCACTGACACTGTCACATGGGGCTATTTAAATTGCTCTTTTCAAGTTTTTTTTACTGAAAATTTAGCATTTCTACATTGTGTGGCCTATTTGGTATTGATGGGGTTTGTGAGAGTTATTAAATGGTTTATAAAAATTCAGGTTCAATTGTAGTTGGTAATGGAAAAAATTAGTGTCCTGAACTGCCTTGCATTCATGGTAATTTTGGACACATGAGTCTCAAAAAATTAGTACAAGATTTTTTGATATTAAAATTCTTCTCTGGTTCAGGAGGTTATCACAACGATGTGCACAATTGATAGTCAAATTGATGACTGAGTTTTTTACTTCTTTGAGACCAGCCTATATTGAGAACAGCATGCTATATTAGAATTTGGTTTTCTGCTGAATGAAACTGCGGCAGATGTGGTTGATGGGTTGCCTACAGATTATAGGGAAAGTGTGCGAGTTGTAATTGCAATTCAAATATGGTGATAGCTTCCTTCAAATGCAGTCGCATCTTGATTCAAACGCGGAGATCTCTCAATTGGAACATTTGATGTCCAAGCCAGCTCTTTACATTGAGAACAGGTAAAAATATGGAAATGATTCAAGTGCTCATGTGAGAGGGTTAAAAGGTGTTCTTTTGATTAACTTGCTGAACAATTTCATCATTTGTGTGGATCAGCGTCTAAGATTATCAATTGTGATAAATTGCAGGAAAATTCATTTAATACTTGTTTACTCCCAATCAAATGGTACTTCAGACCTCATTACATTATAGTCAACATTTTAAATATTTTATTATTCTTTAAGCAAAATAATCAAATCTATACATTATTGTACAATATGTAGTATGTTTGTGCAAAAAGGCTTTAGACAGAGTACCGCAAAACTCATAAAATAGTTATACCTTGATAAGCATTTTACATTATTTTTTTGAGAACCTGCAAAACAGCGAAAATGCTGCAATAAATATTTTGCATCAATATTTCTTGAAAACCCACAAAATAGTGTGTCCAAGATAAATGAACAACAAAGTAGTAAGGAAATGCTGCATTTCTGAAAAAAATGGCTTTCAGTTTCATTGTAGTTTGGTACTTAATGGACACTGAGTTAGCAGGCAATAGAGCTGTGAGAAGAATTCCTCTTATGTAGTTCATATTTCGTATCTGCTGTTGGAGTGTGAAATGTGTGCATAAAGAAAGTTGAAGGAAAAATACCTGAATTTCATGCTTTTTATTAAAATAATTGAATTTCATGCTTTTATTAAAATACTTAAATTTCATTCTTTTATTAAAATACTTGAATTTCATGCTTTTTTTTTTAATTCTTGAAGCTTCATGAAATGCCTATTTGAGCTCATACTCGTATTATTTTACATTTGTTGAATGAATGTTTGCCTTCTTTTCCAATGGCTTGTGGAAAGTGTGATGCTGTGTTGTTTGGCAAACTTGAGTCATGACCATGAGTAGCATGAGTGGGTCATCATGTTAGTTTTTGTTTTACTCTATGGACTTTGAGAAAAGTCTTATGCTTTGTCATTAGGCCAACCTTACCTTTCACCGTGAGTTGTACATTGGCCATTTTTTCATGAAAAATATCTAATCACTTTTTAATGTCAATGTCCTTAGACATAGGTGCCATAACTGTCCTATATTACAATGAACAATTTTTTTCATTGGTTTTGGGTAGTTAACCATATTAACACCTTAGCTCTTCTGCTGAACAACAAATATGTATTTCATTTAAAGCTCCCCTTCACTATGAATTTAGGGTTTACTTATACATAGTCCCTGTGATTGGGGGAATTTTTCTTACTTGAATGTATAGCTTTTCCTTTAGGCAAAGCTGTAATTATTGTGAAGCAGTTTTCTTGCATCCTAAATTTGGTACAGGAATGAATAAAAATGTCTAAATCTCATTAGCATATGAGTACTATAATTCATTCATGAGTTGGCCAAGTGACAAAACACCAAGGATTTGATGATGAATAATGCAACTCATAGAAATATGTGTATATGTTGTATTGTTTTGATACACTCTCATTCAGTTGAAAATTAGGCCTCTGATGCAAAGCCTCCACCACAATCACCATTCGTGCTCTGTAATAGTACAACATAAAGCATTTCTCTTTTGCTACATCTTGATGGGAACTGTAGAATTTGTGAACATCACTAATTTATTCATTGTTATTCATTAACCACTGTGTATTTTAAGTACCAATAAAGTTCTTTTTTGTTACTTCTGTTAGTGTCTGAATCCTTGCTCAATTTTTTTCACACTCCCCAGTGCTTCTTGGAAATTATGTCACATTTACTCATAGTGTTTGTCAGTAAAACATGGAAATCATGTATTGTGAAATAAATATTACTGATTTCCAGTTGAGACCTACAAAATATGATAAACTGATGAAATTTTAATTAACAGAATAGTTCTGCAAAGTTGTGAAGTATCAACATTGGTCAAAGTTAAGAGTTAGAGTGAATGTTTGCTAAAATCTTCACTTATTAAAGGAATGCTGGTTTGGTTTGGGAAACTAAGAATTTTTGTTTCTCACAACGAACATCAACTTTACACTTGAAGCAAACCCTAATTATAGAATAAAGATGCACAAGGAGACTTTCCTGAGTACTGTTGTTACTGTGTTCATCCATTCAGGTTGTCCAGCAAGTAAAGGCCCAGATTGGAGTGATGCAAGACCTCAATGCCCTCATATCTGTGACATCAGATGAGAGGATAAGCAAAACCACTGCTGCTGCACAACACAGGTGAAGCACAACTAGGGAACTATTGATAAAGACATTGACAAAGTGCACTTCATGAATTGAGGAATTTCAATAACAGCGATGTCTTATCACAGTTCGGTTTGAATTGTAAAGATGGATACTTTTGAAATTAAATTTTTTAGGCATCCATTATGCTACAATGCAACATCATTTTTATTAATTCTTTTTCCTATTCAATTAACTCACAATTTTTATGCTCACTTGTGCAGTACAGGGTGCAGCAAAAGTCCCTCCACTCTTTTTGAACATAAAATTGTTTGTTTGAACTACGTTTTTATTTACAATTATTGAGTAATAGCTACATACTAATTCTACCACATTTCTGAATAGGTTATTATGTATTTATTCTATGTATAATTGTCTAGAATTGTAGAAAATGATTGAATGTCAGTGTCAAATCATTATTGGGTTTTATGAGGGGGGGAGGGGCTGTGTCAAATCCAATCAATATTATTTACCAGCAAAAGAATTAAATTCACTATCCATGACACTGTTAACAAATTGAATGAATGCAGTATTGAAAAAGACTCCTAGAAGTGAACATCACACTCAGTCTCTACACCTTAAATTATAAAGGCTGTGCATGAAGGGTTAGGAAATATTGGAAGTAATTCATGAGAAATATGGCATAACAGATGGATATCAGGGAAAAAATTATTAAGGACCATGATCAAAAATGACTTCAATTTTTTATCTTCAAGCTGTAGAAGCACCAACAATTCACTGGGAGCAAATTCAAAAACAAGCCACTAGAGCTCAACACCTGAACTTCCTGGAGCATAATGAAAAAGCAAGAGAGATTCTCTTTTCTGAAGAAAAGATGTTCACAATGAGAGTGCAATTGAATCCTCACAATGATACAGCACTGACTGGGAGAGCAACCTGAAGACATCAAAGATTGCATGAGAAACATTTATCATTATCAAGAGCAAAGCCTCCATCATCATTTGGGCTGCTTTCACCAAAATATGGATGTCTTTGCCTCGTTTTTGTTAAGAAGATCATTCAACTCCATCCATTGATGTTTTGGTTTTTGCCCTTTGAAAAGTTCAGAAATATTTCAAGGAAGGTGATTTCACCTTTCAGTGAGATGACATGCTCTTGAACATATAAAAAAATTAGAGAGTGGTGTCAAGCCTATTTTCCCAAGTTCTAGAGTAAAAAAATGTGGTCTCCACCTTCCCCAGATTAAAATCCCCTAGACTTCAGTGTGTAGCCTATGTTTGAGGTTGATGCATGTAGATTGCCCTATTCTACTGTTAACAATTTAAAATTGTCCCTGAAGAAAAGAAGACCTGGGACAAAATTCTACAGGAGAAGCTGAATGCTTCTGTAGAAAGTTTCACAGTGACTTCAGAGAGCAATCACAGCAATGGGAAGGACTTTTGAAAAGTAGACTCAGGCAGCATTCTGTAAATTTTATAATATTGTGTTGTATGCAATTTTTGATGAGATTTTATTCTCATGTTCTAGTATTGAAATATCAACTATTTATTCACTATGCCCCCAGGGGAGTACTGCTAGGGTACCTCAACTTTAGATAGGCCTTCGGGACTTCTGTCTTTCATGCCCACTTTGCTTCCTTCCGTTTTCATTCCTTCTTTGCTATTTCTTATTTGTCTTTTCTTGCTCTTCCTTCTTAACTTGCTGTTTCTATGCGCAGGGGATCTTGTGTGGGAACACACCCTGTGCATAGAATCCCCGTTCTCCTAAGTCCATACTAAATGGTCCCTACTCTTTCGGTGCGAGATAGACTGAGTTTCTGAAGCGCTGCTTTCACTACCACTGCAACTACAACTTATTCACTATGGATTATTTCTCCATATTCTGTTGATAATTATCTTGATATTGTGTTAACTCATGTTTTTACCTAAGTTTTTACTAATTTGCTTGGCACATTGTCAAATGGAGTAAAATAACACCAGTGTGCATAAGCTGCTCTTGTATAGATAGAGCTGGGCAGATAAGGCTGGCTGAGCCTTGTATTCAAAGGGTGCTTTGCATAACTTGTCTATTAAGAACATGTTGAATTTAGTTTTTCCCAATGGGATGGATTGCTTTCAAATTTGGTACACATGTAGCTTACTGAGATCAACCTCTGCTCATACTCTTTTTGTGATTCCATCATATTTTCAAATTAATTCCCCTACAATTTATGTACCAGAACAATGTTGTTGGTATTTTTAGATGCATTTCTATTTGTGGAAGAAACATTTAACACGTTGGTCGCGATTTCTCCTTACAGGTAAAATTGCATGTCGACAAATATCTCCATTGTGAATGTAAAAATGAAGGATTTTGTTTTCACAAATTTGGTTATCCTACTCATTTTCCTTCTAATCTGAATTAGCTTATTCGAGTTATGAACACAAATTTTATGAAAACTTGGAAATTTGTATTCATACATGTTAGTGCTTTTGTTACGTTAGGTTAAATTAGATGATTGCGTGTACCAATATGGCGCACATCTCGGCCAATGTGTTGAAAATAATTTTTGGTTTCAAATTTTTCAATATTCTCCCCTTTCATGCAGTTTTTCTCCAAAGCTCTATGGAAACTTTCATATATATCAAAAACACTTTTTAACTCAGTTCAGTTTTCTTTAGAATTAGGTAAACTTTTATTATAATTGTACCAAAAATTCCAGGAGTAGGTAGTATCCCCAAATGAAAGAATCAAAATTTTCAGTATTTAATAAATAAAATAAATTTAATTTTCATTCACTCAGATATAAATTTGTAATAAATGCATTGTTAAAGTGTATTACTATCTTTAACAGTTTTTAACAAAGTGCAGTGCACATTAGCAAATGCGATGGGGTAGGCAGAGGGTACATGGGGTAGACTGGTGCCAAGGTATCACTTTCTTACTCAATCCAACATTTCATCTCGACTGTGATACTGTGAAACATTATTTACCCACATCAACAATGTTTGTAGCACTGCCTCCTAGTCAAGCCTTTTGTTTGGAAAACTTAAGTAAACGCTAAGGGAAGCCCATAAGCCTATGCATAAGCTGAACAGTGCCAAGCAACATATCATTGCTTACTCGTCCTTCTATGCCCATAGCTCCATCAGCTTTGGAGGTATAGTCAAACCTCTTTTTGTTATGAAGTAGATATCAAAGAAAATTTTGGAATAGAAACAAATTTTGAATGATATACCAAAAGTCCATTGATCAATTTCCTTTAAAGGAGTAGCTCAAGCTTGAGTTCTAAGTTTTTTTAGATTTAACCAGTGACTGATGTATAATGATGGCCCTTTTTTAGGCAGGATCATGACCAAATGTTGGGACCTCTGGATGGAGTGCCTGTGGTTGTGAAGGACAACTACTGTACTAGTTGGAGCAAGACTACCTGTGGCTCTCATATGCTCTCAGACTACACACCTCCCTACTCGGCCACGCTCGTCAGCAGGTTTGCGTGATCTTTGTTTTAATTTTTTTTCTTGACTAACAATGTTTGCCTGCCAGTCAGCCTGATTTTTGTCATACCACTTCTTACCAGGGTCAATACTACTTGATCTTGCTGTATTGGCTTATTCAATATCTCTTTTAACTCCTCAGTCAGTATAGATCTTAATGCGTGCTTCTACCATGTTGATAATAATATCAATTGAGGAAAATTACACCACCATTTTTTTGTAATGTTAATTGTAACCTTGATGTGTGACACCATCAGCCTGTCATCATGACTTCCCAAGCAGTGTTGGCAAAACTTGAAACTAACAAGAAGAGCAAATGTATTTCAAAGTAAGCATTTAAATACATATGCTCTACTTGTTACTTTCAATTTTTGGTAACACTGCTCTACTTGTTGGAAATACATATGCTCTACTTGTTAGTAATTCAAAGTAGCCATTTAAATCTGTTTGTTGCCCAAAATTGAAAACATTATTTTGTCTATCAATTTGTTTAATTAGAAACTACTGTTGTAAACACACATGGCACAAACTCAAAAAAGAAATATGTACTTAATTGTAAACAATATTTTTGCTTTGAGAGAGCTGTACTAAAGTATATACATGCATAGTCATCTGCAAAGGGGAGTGGAATGAAAGTGTTATTATAATCAAAGCCCAATAGAAAAGCCATTATGCCAAAATGCTTAAGCAATGGTCAAGAAGGCAGCTACACACCCTAATGTCCAACAAAAGATGGAGTAACAAAAGCACCTCACTGCCTATTCCTTACCCTCCGGAGTTCTATTTGTCAAATTCCTCGCCTAACAAGTATATACTTATTCAATATTTTTGTTGGAACACAAGTTAGATACACCTTGTTTATCTCATTTAACTTTGAATGCAAATTACCTCTGATTTTAGGGTTTATGATTTAGTGTAGACATTATTTGTTATCTTTCTAAATCTGTTAAACAATGTAGTCCTAAACTCCTTCGATGGTTAACTGAACATCCCCTCATCACTTGTGCAACACTCCAAACTCTAGGCTTTAGCGTGAAAAGTTGTGCTTTTGCCTGTGGGCATTAATTACTCCCATATACTGAAGGGCTGCACACTTGGCAAGATATGATGCAATAATATAACATCACCGGACTCATAGGAGCCCACATCCTTGTATCAGGTGAGATGGAATTAGAGATACACAGATATTTGTCTATTCATTCATATATTTGGCAATTAAAGTTAATTTATGAGATAATTAAATGACATTGTTTCTTATCAGTGAATGGCCAATTAAAATAATGAATATTTATCATATTAATTCCTCAGTTATTGTAGTTAATAGGGACTAGAACGAGCAGAAATGAGTGAAAAAACACTAAGTAGTGTCACCCTCTCATTTTTAAAATGTCATTTTTTTCTGTATGTATAATATCAATAAGTGTTATGAAACCATATAAGTGCAAATGTTATCATTACAACATGAATGAAAGGTTTCAAATGTGTAAACAAAATATTAATAGTATAAATCAGCTCAGCAAGCAGCTTGCAAGATTCCCGAGTTGGGAGGGATATCAAATGGCGGGATGCTAGCCAGCCAATCAGAGACGGGGATTTTGAAATGTGTGGGTACTCCCTGCCTTCTGATAGCTTGGGAGCAACTTTCGCGCCATAATTTCTCAATTTTGAGTTTTTGATGAATAGTTTTGAACAATCCCGATTTTCGGAGGCCGCAATAAATGGAATGCAAAATAGCAAGGGATGACTAGTTGACTGAGAAACCAGGTGGTAGCAGCGTATCTTGATTTACCTCATTTCAACTAAATAAACGGGTTTGTGCAGAACTTAATGCAAACTCAGATTGATCAGCAAAAATACAAGACATAGAAAGAACAAAAATACACAACATTGCAAGTTCAAAACATTACATGTATATGCACATATTATTTGATTAATATGTAATGGCACATTCATGAGCATGCAGAATTTTCAATGATAAGTATTATAAATAATTGAAATGTAAAAAATATATGTGCAGTGAGTTTGGAAATATATTTTATTCAGGAAATAAAAGAAGTGCTTGGTTGAGTCATAAATAGTTACTGAGAATAATTTATATTGATATTTTATAATATCAACAAATTTTATCCAAAAAAACTACCAAGTAGCTTGAATAAAAGCCATGATCTGACTCGGGAACCTGGAGCAAGCTAGTTTTACAGTTTCCCCAAAAAGGGTATTAAAACCTGCATTGATTCTATCAATCTATTGTGCTTTTGTAGGTATGGTATTTTTGACACAACGATTGGTATCTTTTCTTGATTGCACCCCATGCATGTCCATTGGGTTCAGGTCCAAGAAGTTTGGAGGCCATACATTGGGACAATTAAAGAAAATCTTCAACAACCATTTCTGACTTATCCAGAGGAGTAGCAGGGAGCCAAATCCTGCTGCCACATATATGGTCTACCCTTGTCAAATGTAGTTATCTGGGGCTTGAATGCAGTGTTCAGTATCTCCACTTAACTATCTGAATTGAGCCTGAGACCCGCTTTGAAAAAGTACTGAGACATCACATCAACTTATTGGGGACCCACCTGAAAACCATCACTTCATGAGGAAATTTAATATGCATAACACTGGGTGCATCTGTACTGCAAGCAAGCCATCTGCTGTTCTAAGTGTTATATTTTGATCCTGACAGTTTTTTATTTGAAATGAACCAGATGGTTTCTTGTCCAGCATTATGTTTTACTTTGGTCAGAATTTTCTTTGCATTTGTCTGACAATTTTCTTGAGTCTTTTCTGTGAGCAGTTCGCCTTTACAATACATGTATGAATAGTAGTGAAGGTCATCAGTGAGTGTCAGTTTCATGATAGAGGGTGATATGTCAAATTGACTTATAAAAACCCACATTCTGATACTCTTCTCTAACACTTTTTTGCAGATTTTCTATAAATTTTGTACTATGAACACAATCAGAAGAACGTTGTTCTTTCCTACTAGCCACAGCTTCGTAGTTCCCTTTGCAATTCTTTTGTTTGTGCCTGATAGTTTATAGTGTTTAAGGAACACATAACAGCATTCCAAATTTCATAATTTTATGACTGATGCAGATCATGATGATACTGTTTTTTCATAGAATTTTCAGTTGGTTTCCAGTTGTCCATTTGGGCTGCTGTCACATATGCGAATGAGCTGGAAAGAAGCTACTCAATGATGCTTAGTCTGAGTAAATATCTCTGACCAATCTAGAGAAATCAGGAATTGATTCACTAAATTTTTTTTTAGAAGCCCTGTACCTACCAAAAACAGGTGATAATAAGCTTCAACATAGCTAAACCATAATATGTGGTGGTTGCAATATGGTAATGTAAAATTATTACTCTTTTTTTCTTAATAACATTATACATATCAAGAGCTGTAGAAATCTGCATTGACAATTTTTATAGTGTGCCAATTTTGATTCCTGCTAAAAGTGTCAGTTCATACTATTGCCAAATGCTTGGCACATCACTAACATTTATCAATTGTTCTATGTGATATAAGTTAAAGCTGTACAGGTGTAACTTGTCGTGTACTTCTAGTTTATTCACGTCTGAGCTTTTTAATGTTTTTTTTGCTTCTTCTTATTGTATTGTGATAGTTCACACTGCTTGATACATTTTTTTATGTCTTAAGAAGGGATTAGTGTTTTGTCTTGAAAGATGAATATGCATAATAATCTTTGCCACCAAGTCCTCTTTTTTGCAATCTTGAAACTTTAGATTTGGATATCATTATTGCATATTGGAAATTTTGAGGGGTTCCATCTCAATTATTATCTCTTGCTAAAATGATAGGTTATTTGTGTAGAATGTTGAGATGCTAATGTTATGCAGTTTTTATGTGCTGTGGTACTCTGATGTTTGAGTTTTGTAATAAAAATGAGGTTTTCAAGCATGAATAAAATATTTCTTTGCATTCATTCCCTACTAGTTATCTATTCAAATGAAACTAATGAAGGTTGATAATATCAACCAACTCAGGCCTAATCAGGACTGTAAGGGGAGCAGATAGTGCCACACTATTGTTCTGGACCAAACACTCTCACTTCCATGGCAGGATGACAAGTGCATCCTCGAGATGAAACATCCAAGAAGTAGAGATTTCTTTGATGATACAGAGAACCCTATTTCTCATATCGGAAGAAAGATTTCTTCCTTTTGAATTGTATCATTGGCAATTTGCCCATCTGATGGGAGACAACCACTGAATCAAAAGAAAATCTAGAGTGTTAATTTGGCATTAGACTTCTCCCCAACTTCTTTTCTGCCTACCTCAAACAATATGAATCAGTAGTAAACTTGCAGTTTAGATATTGATTTTTTCCTAGAGGTCTTTCAGAGTTTATAAAGCATCTCAATACCTGTATTTCCAGGGTTCACACGTCCTTGAATTGTCCTTGAATTTTTTTAGTTTGCCATTTGTCCTTGGATTGTCCTTGAACTCTGCAAAATGCCATCAA
>VOMN01072151.1:0-10693 GCA_014899125.1 Orchestia grillus | reverse complement strand
CAAGTTTTCAAAGCTCCTCAAACACTCAACTTAAAAAAAAAATCCTTCATGGGAGGATGTTGATGACTGGTTTTTGAGAAATCAAGGAAGTGGAACAGAATGGAAATGCTAAAAGTGGAAGAAAGAGATTGAAGAGAGATCTAAAGAGTATGAACTGAATAAATGGAAAAAGAGCACAAATTGGAAAACATCGCTAATCTGGTGTGCTCAAAAGAAGGTGCCTAGGTCTGAGTTATTCTATGATGAAAGTTATCAAAGTCAACTGTTGTATGGAGGCTGGTGTCAAACTGTAACCGTGAACAGGCGCACATGGAGATGGGATGAAGGGAAGACTAAGATGTGTGTGCAGTGCACCAGTGGAGTGGAAGAAACAATTGAGCATTTTGTTTTTGAGTGTAGTAAGTTAAGTTGAAAGTACCTTTGAACCCAAAGTCAAATACAGTATGATTGAACTCATTAAGCAGTAATATGCTTGAGTTAATCTGAAATTACTTATGTGGGTACATAGGTATTGTGTCATACAATGAAGGCCTTTCAAAGTTAATGATAAATGTATGAATTTACCTAGTATTAGTTGTTTCATTTTAATTGTTTAGCTTTGTATGAATAATGAATTTATTAGAATTTTGTTCAAGTTATTGTTCATTATATGCCATGCTAAAGGTATTTGTTTCTGAATTTAATTCAGCCAGCCAGTTACCATCTGTGAAGTTTATGCTTCATTCAGTAAGGCCATTTGGGAAATAAGTGATACTGAAAATACACTAACTGTGTGCATAGTATATTATCTTATTTTGGTACCAAAGTATTATGAAATGTTTATTAATTTAAGCATAATTTTTTACAGGAAGGGTGTAATGATTCAAGTTAATTGTTATTTCTTTTTTGATATGATAAAAATAGTTAGGGTGCTAAATTGAAGTATATCAAATTAGCTACTGACTCTTGCACAACTGTGATATTAGGTACCTTAGCATTGTACTATATCTACACTTGATCACTTTTTTCTAGTCTTTGCATTTCAATTGCTACCAGTCAGTCAAAATGGAATCTGTACTTGATTCCTTAAATAGTTTCAATGTGAGTGGGCATCAGAACAGCATTCACGCTGAACATCCTCGATTTTCAAGCTTCAAGTCAAAGACGAGCAAGTCATCCCAAGAAGCAAGAAGAAAGGCTGTTCTTGCTGCAAGATCCTTGTGAGTATTGTTTGTATTTGAAAGTATCAATTTATTTTGTATTGAGAATCTTGAAAATCTTTAGCTTCTTTAGTAAAATGCTTAAATATTGTTGTTCTATTATGCCTTAAGCATTTTAACTTGCTTTGACCCTGTCCCATCTATGATTTGGGTGTCATTTTAGAAATTTATAACAGAATGTTTTCATAGCTCTCACTCTCACTAGACCAAGGGCTTCACATTTCTCTACCTAACATATGTAGAATAGACAAGAAAGAGAGTTGTCATTGTTAAAGTTAATTATTTATTGAAGCTTTTCAGATCTGCATTTAACTACCAAACATTTTTTTCTCTGAAAAAAGAATTGTTGAGTCTTAACTATGTTCTGTTTATAATATTAATAAAAACTTGGAAGTCATCTTATATTTTTCTGGCCATAAAACTGTCATACAATTATTCTAATTGATGCCCTGCTATTAAAGGATAAAACAGTTTTTCTAATACCACGTACAAAATACACAGATTATTTTTCCTTTCAAGGGCTCGGTATGACCTGCTGCTGCACATGCGCAATGCCGAGGACCACTCATTGGAGGAGCCGGCAAAAGCCGAGTCTGCCTCGTGCAGTCCTGCCACAGAAGTACAAATGGAGGTTAGAATTTTCTATAATTAGGAGCAATTTTTGTTTGCATAATCTCATTGATTCTTTCCTATGTGTAGTTCATTTTGATAAATGCATTTTACATTTCCTTTGAAGCTTTTTGTTATTGTGTGGCTAGTGACACATTCTTTGTTTGCTCAATTCAAGATTCATTGATTATAAAAATTTGTATAATTTTTTCCTTAATGTAATATGGACTATGTAAATAATTTCCGAAATGTGTAATAATTAATGCTATAAAATTAAATGAAACCTTAAAGTGTATTGTGAATTTGGCCAATTTGATTCCATGCAACACAACTTTACTCCCACTGCTAATACCATTCATTTGAATGAAAAACTTTCATTTTATGGATGAGAAATTCTGTTTTGGTTTTGATGATGTAACTGAGAAATGATGCTCTTGTTGAAATGAGCTATATTTATGGAAGGAAAAAATAATTAAATTTATCAAATTACTAACCATCAAACTACCCAACTACATTACTGACTACAAATGTTTAACAAATGATTTCCCTACAGTCCTTGTGAGTACATTGTAAATTTATTCCTTTTTACTTGCATGCACAAAAGCACAGCGTATCCATTCATAACTATGTTATCAGAATGCCGTAAATATACATAGGTTTTATAGCAATGCATAACTCAAACCTGATTAAGTTGCACTCGTTTCAAAAGTGTACAGGTTTTTTTACACTGTTGCACCATTGCAGGAGGTTGAGATGTGCTACCAGCGCCCCAAGCGATACAAGGACTTCCTGATGCTCAGCGAGTGGCTGGTCGAGGTCCCAGACGACTTCTCCACCTCCTACCTGGTGGTGCTGGTCCCTGTGGGGCGTCGTGCTCTCGTTGTGTCTGGCAATGTGAGGAGCTCCTTAGCCTCAGGTTTTGTGGCTGTGTGCTGGTGTGCCTGTATGTGTCCATTTTTTGTGGCCTGGGTGCTGTTTGATGTGCTTAACAGTAAGAGCATTTTGTGTGAAGAACTTTACAAGAACAAGTGCTTGCCCAATTCGTTTTTACTTGCTGGTACTGTTCATAGATCCAATCATGTTTCCAAAGTGTGGTACTTAGATCTGATTTACAGTGCATGAGGTTAAATTGGTTCTCATGTGAAATAATCTCATTCAATTTTTACATAACTAGAACTGTAACTATGGTAGCTGCTGTGGTATCAAAGGTGTGCAGCACCCATGAAATTTTCAGTATTAGGGTGCTGATTGTTGCACACGTCTTATTTGTTACAGTGTTTTGTTGAGGGATGTGAAGCTGAAGAAACATTTTCAGGTTCCAATTCAGAAGCCATGATTATGTAGGACCTTGGCTTTGCTGTTTTATACACAGCTAAAATTGTGTTAATTTCTCACTGCCCATGTTGTGACTGACATAAGAGTGTGAGAACAAGTCTTTGTATGCAAGGGTCATCAATTTGCTTCCAATGTTAAGGCTTATTGAAAATAGTTTCTAACCGTTCTCCATTCAAGGTAATTAATTTTTAGTAAAATTTCAGTCTGGAGCTGAAAAAGAAGTCATAATTTTGAAGCTCAGAAATGTATGACAGCTCTAGCAGCTCTATCTCCACATCCATGCTTGCGTTTCCTTTACTTCTTAAAGACCTGTTTAGAAATTTATGGTGCATATGCTTCCTAGTATCCTATTGGATTTCAGTTACTCTGTGAATAGCTACTTAAGCTAATTAATCATTTCTGTCTTCTTCACAGAAGATTTAGTTTTTGACGAATTGACATTCTAAATTTCATGAGTTGTTATTGTTAGTTGAATAATTTTACCCAGTTTTGAGACTCGTGTTCAGTGTATGTTTGAGCCATCGTGCTAGCTGCTGATCCTGCATAGAAGAAATTCACTGCTGTATCTGCCTTGCTAAAATTGACATTCATTCAAACTATTCTTTAGCCTATGTATATGTTTCAGAATTTTCTTTCTTTCACTACGGCATAGTTCTAAGTAGAGCAATGGTACGGTTACTGCAACGTTTGGTCTAACTCGTCAAGATAAACGTCTGCTGTAGTTCTGTGTGCAAACATCATTTTAAAAATGACACTATATCAAAATATTAAGTCATACCTGCGATAACTTATTTAACCCCATGAGACTACAGGTAAAGTTTTCTTATCAAGTGAGTAAAACCTGACTTATATTAACACATTAAAAAAGAAACACTGGGCAATGTGTACTAATTTTCAAAAGTGCCAGCTATCTAGTCGAACAATTTCTGTGTTTATCCAGTTCTCTGCTTGCACAATAGAATTACTACAGCACTTTTTTACTGATGGTACACTCAAGTACCACAGAATCACAAAGGGTCAAAAATGTTTGGTATTCTTTTCATCATAAATGAAATATTGGTATGCAAGTTGGGTTTCAGGCTTCTAACTAGCAAACTTCAGTAATTTGTACTAAATCTGTCTTAATGTATTCATCATCACTTGAGCTTTCAAATCTAGTGCGTAATCAGTGCTGTGTCTGTACAAGAGGCTCAGCACGAGGGATGAAAATATGCAATTTCCCCTCTCTGTATGTTGTAAAATTTTGCTTCTGCATTTTCCTGGGTTAAAACCGTAATTTCTCATTTCTTTGTTACCAAAGACAATGAAAGCAAATAATTTTGATGCAAGAACTTTGTTTCTATGGTCAGTTCAATGAATTACGAAATTTGCCTTTCTTCCATGTAATACGAGCAATAGCTATAATACAAGTGTGTAGTAGTCAAAAACATAGTTCGTAATGAGTTATGGGCGTTTTCTATTGTTTGGCTAAGAAAGGAGTTAGGAAATAACACTCAGTTGCCAGGAACATAAAGTATGTTGCATTGTGTTAGCCTGGCAGCAGGAAATGATCATGTACGGCCGCAACGGGAAGTGCTGGGAGACTCGCCACGCGTGACCATAAAATGAAATTATCTTCTTGTTTTCAGGGGATGACGACCATGTACGGCCGCAACGGGAAGTGCTGGGAGAAGTTCTACTCGGTGCTGCCGGGCGGTAGCCCGCTCACTGCATCTAAGGGCTACGCCATGTTTGACTGCATTGTCAATTATGAGACCAACAAATTCTACGTGCTCGACATAATAGCGTGGATGAACCAATCGTTCGTCAACTGTGAGGTCAGTGCTCTGAGATGGACATCAGGAACCAGGCACAGCGTTTGGTACCTATTTCAGTACATCAACAGAAAACACTAACTTGAACAAAAAACTAATCATCAGTCTCAGAAACTAACATCTATATGTAGTGTACAACAAGCAAACAAATTACACGTAGTGGAGTTTTTCTGTTGCGAGATGCTACGAACTTGATAGGTTTCAAATGAGTGTGCTGTAGCTCACGAGTTTTCAACCCTAGAAGTTCTCTGCTGGTCATGCTTACCTCCAAATGTTCCTTGGCGCAGGTGCTGATCAGTGTGAGGATGATCATGGTTTTCGGTTTGCCGTTGCGCTAGTGGTACTGAGACTGTCTCATTTCTGCTGTTTAGTTACGAGTCAGGGAGCTTTTGTAGGCTTCCTGGTGGACGTAATTCAAAGAACCTGGCTCGAGTTGGACATTTTGTCTTCTCTATTCAGATCCTGGAGATGATGGTATTCACCAAGAGGCTTATTTTTGGGTACATTTGCCCAGTACAATATGATGACCTGATTTGTTCTCTTCATTTCTTTTCCATAGTAATTGTCTCTGATGAGTTGTAAGTGGAAATCATAATACGACAGCCGACAAGGCTGTGTTCGTTCAATGTATGCTCCTCTGCCATTTTTGTTCTTAAAAATACAGTATTATTCTGCGGCGTTTGGTAAATTTGTTGTAATAACTTGCCCCAAAATCGTTTTTCAAATATCTCGTTGCTCACTGGGTCATATGGAGTTGAATATTTGCTAGAATCAAATTTAAGACTTAATTAAAGCTCTGGAGCTCAACATAGGTTGAAGCACAAATTTTTCTCAGTTGAAGCAGGTATTTTTTGTTTGAAAAAAATAAGTAGCGATACGATCTCTATTTTCATGTTACTGGTTCACTTTTTTACTATTTTTCTATTGTTCTCATTCTTGAAGGGAGCTCGGCATGGACCAACAAAGGTTTTTCTCTCTCCAGAGTCGCGCTGCCGGCTCGTACATAGTTTTAAATTAGTCTAGGTTATTGTCGCGCTGTCTGATCTGCCAGACTGTTGGGAGGGAGTGAAGAATGTACGCATCTCGTACCGTACATTGGTGGCAGCCGATTTTTTCGGTGGTCAAATAACTTTAATCCGCACAGGGAAAGGTTCAAGTTTGTATTGCTAAAGAGGCAAAGTCTGATGCACATACTACCAAATCAAAAAACAGTAATTAATACCCGTTAATGTGTATAAAGTAGTACCTAGACGCATAAGATAATTTAAAGTTTCTACAACCCTATGGTTGCGCATAAAAGTACTACAGCATTCCTTCTTGACGGTACGCTCAACGTACCGTAGGACCTCAAAGGTCTTGTCAATGGTCACTGGCGACGTATGTGGACGCCGTGGTTGTTACATTCATACGGTCACCGTCGACTGCATTGACCGTTTGAACGTGCTGACTTGGCAGTGACGGTTAGCAGCTCACCTCTGTGTTTGTTGCTGACCGCTTTGTTTTAGGCTTCATGTTGTTCCACTTCAATAAAGTTCTTGTATCGCATGTTTCAGACTCAGTTCAGATTCGAGTGGCTGAGTTCAAGATTAAAAGAAGCGTCAGATGATCCGTCAGTGGTCAGCAAGAACAACCAATACAGGTGAGGAGTGACTACCTACTCTCGTGTCAAGTGACGAAAATAATGGTGAGGGTGGATGCAAATTATCATCCATCGCTCCCAAGGGTCGTAGCACGTTATGTGACTTGTTTGTTGCTACCAGAGGGGCATCACCCCAGGGGGCATAGGGTAGGGTGCTCAGTTCGGTTACCTCAGCTATAGGTGGGCCTTGGGTGTGTCTATGTTTCTTGTCCAAAATCTGCCTTGTTTGGGGGGCAGAATGCGCGCTGCTTGTGGGTAGAATGTGCGCTGCTTGTGTGTGGAGTGTGCATTTCATACGTGGAAATAATAACTAAGCAGATCTTTCTTAAACGAATTCTTTAATTTCCACAGAATGTAACTTCACTGGACTGGCTTGTGTGCTTCAGGAACTTATTCCTCAAATCCTTGCTTTGAAAAGTCAGCTCTGACTACACTACATTCTAACTCTATTTTCATGAAGTCACGGAGTACTCCTCTTGGGAAAGGAAGCTTAAAAACCCGCATTCCTCCCTTTACTCAAGTGTTGTAATTAAACAACACAGCATTTATACCCAAAATTTCGCGTGTAGAATACATAAATAGGAACAGAGTTCATTTCTTTTGAACGTTGCCGTCGCATTTCAGTTTTGTTGGACTGCGGCACGGCGCCTGCACCGCAGCCGTCATCCAGGAGCTGCTGCAGCGCCCGGACTGCGACGGTGTGGAGGTGGACGGGCTGCTCTTCTACCACAGGGAGGGCCACTACACACACGGCCCCACGCCCCTCGTGGGCTGGCTCAGGCCCTACATGGTCCCTGAGATACTGGGTGAGGGTTCTTGAAGGTGATGAGTGAGGTGTCCTAGGAGATACCAGGTGAGGGGTTCTAGGAGGTATTAAGTGTGGGTTTTTGGCGATATTAGGTGCGAGGTTCTCAGGGTACTAAGTGAGAAGTCCTAGGAAGTAATAGGTCAGGTGTCAAGGAGCTGCTAGGTGAGGCTTATGCGCGTCTGTGGTATATTCTGCACGTTGTAGAGTAGTATGTGAGGGGCTGTAGAGGTCCGTGATTTAATTTGTTCCGTTTTCCATGACGATATGAAAAATAAGTAGGCATGTTGCGATAGTGAGGTTGAATTCCATCTAAATTTCTCATGAAAATGTTCAGTACGTGCCTTTTCAAATCAAAACTCTGTTGTATTCTTCGCATCTCGAGTCAGATCTGTTGTGAATACAGAAGCAACTTGCGCTGTAAATAAATTTTGTTGAACTTAATTCGTAAGCGTCGAGCACACCATCACCACCACAGTCCTTGGGAATTCTAATTGGGCTCTTCCCGCATATGGAACGAACGGAAAAGAATAGCCTGCTATCACAGTTATATGCTGTCTTTACAACTGCAACTCCGTAAAAAGTAAACTCGACAATGAACCTTAAACTGACACTAAAACTGAGAACTGAATCTCACTTTTAGGATTTCAAAAAATATACCAACGGTAGTTGAAGACCTCAGATAGTACTGATAATAAGAAAAATAATTATTATACGACGTGCCCGTAGTATGAGAATGTCAAATAATGCTGTAATAACCTAAACTGGACGTCCATTTCAGTTGATGTGTTGTTAGGAGGCCTCGTCTGTGGTGTTGAGATGAACTGAAGGCGTTGACTGCTGTTTGTACTGAGAAAGAATTGATGTCGCAACTGGTGCTAGAACTTCTGTCAAAAATTTGACTTCCACTTGGTGATATTTTAATTCAGGCCACAAATACGAAGGATTTGTCTGCTTGAACATTGAATTATGTACATTCTCATTTCAAATTCGCATTTTCAAACGATGAGTTCGAATTTCTCAGGGTAGAGTCTTCAGTTAAAATTCCCAAAGCTTCATTTTCCCAAAACAATATCAGGACAGGCCTTTTTCTATGGTGAATTCATATTTTAAAATAGTGAGTGAAGAATGGAAAAGAGGAATGCTTATTGTGACCGAGTTGCATTCCATCGTCACCATACCCTCCGACCACCAGGCCTAGCGGTGCCGGACCACTACCTCAACTTACGACCCACTCAGTACGTGTCACTGCCCCAGCACATCGAGTACGGCAAGCAGGCTCGAGCTGACAGGCTCGCGAGGAACGCCGCCTCCAAAGAAGAGAATCAACTCCTCAGGAAACAAAGGAAAAAAGAACGGAGATTGGCCAAAAAGGTGAGTTTTCTCTCTCTCTCTCTTAGGATGTTTTTTGCATTTTGTGTGCTATTCATTGACCTCATTGGGAAGAAATCTTCAATGATATTTAAAGTGTTTACTTGTTTGGGGATATTTCGTTGCTGGAAGAGGTTTGCTTTTGGCTCATTAAAAAGCCATCTGAACGGAATCGTGTAGGTGTGGGGCTCTAATTAGAGTTGATCATTTGGATGAATTATGCATGTTTTTTTATAATTAGTAGGGAGGAAGTGATCTAATGAAAAAGATTGAAAGATGTGATGGTGAATGCCATTTATGTATTACCTTTCGTTTTTGTCTTTATTTGTACCTCGGTAGTGAGCGAATACTTTTGATGCACGACACTAACTCATCATCTAAAGAATCGTAAGCTTTTTTAACAATCGTACATGTTTGGAGTGATGCATCTATTTTGACAAAACATGAAAAGTACAATTTTAAATAAATAAACATTAAATGTAGTGCTAAACAATTGAACACTAAATATATATCAAAAAAGGTGAAAAGGTAATTCCACTGAGTTGGCCTCGGCTGCTTGCTGCGGTGCCTTCAGGCGTGCAGGCTTTGGCTTCCTCGGATCCCACTTTTGTGACGGAAGTTTGGCGGTCACTGCAGAGTGGCTGTAATTTAATACAAACTCACCCTTTACCAGCCAAATTATTTTTTGCAGTGAGGCTGCATTCAGCTTTTCACAAAAAAATAGCTGCAGCCTTGTGAAACTGGATTTTTAAATCCATATAGACGATAAAAGTTAACCCTTTGTGGTACGTATTTGTTATTCAAATTAAAAATATATTTGCGCTTGAACACTAGTCCTAAGGTGTGCTTACATTTACTAATCTCGTATGGACGTCGAGTGTCAGTGTTAATTCGTCGCGAGGAGGTGGCACTCGCTGGTAGTTTGCGCGGGTCTTTTGTTTCTAAATTATTGAATTGGAAACGAGTTCAGTTTTTGGATCCTTCTGTGGAGGTTTTATGAATTGTTACCTGAAAGCTAAACTGTGCCGTGCAGGGTTAAAATTTCAGCGCGACAAAGCGCTGGGGAATCTGTTTTGCTGCTAGCGGCCAAAATTAAAATTATAATAACTTGCGAAATCTAGAAATCCTCCCTTTTTCGCATTTTCAATCGACGCGTTTGATTTTCAGTGTTAGAATGTTTGTCTACGAGAATAGTAAGAATTTTGCTATGGAAGATCCGATTGAAAATTTCACTTCAGAGCTGCATTTATGAATTTGTGTTATGTAAACACTAGTCGCTTGACCCATAAAAATGACGAAACTCACTTTATTTATTCTTAATATGAATCCTTTTTCCAAACGGAGACGGGTGTGATCTCTTTCTCCGATGGTCAGACGAGCACTGAGCGTGACCCCAAAGCGATAGACAAATATATTTATACACGGTCTTTCTTAGAATTAGATTCTACGGCTTTTCGTGTGCATTCGAGCTAACTCGAAGATTGTGTCGTTACGAATCGGGTTGCTCAGGTGGGCACGGACAAACGACGTCCAGGATTGAATTTCTCTTCGTCGAATTCACTGAAAGTGGTCATCTTACAGAAACTAGTGTAGACTTGGATTATGATCTTTCTCATCATTAAGTTTCCTGTAAGTATCAATCTGATGAAGAAAACTCCATGGTTTAGGCCGTGATTAATTTTTGGGACTTCCTTATTGATTAACGTGATATATTTTTCAGAACGCCATGGACACCACAGACTCTCCAGACTCCAGCCCCAACAGTTCCTATAGTGAGTCAGTGCCCTCTCCGCCCTCCTCTGCAGCTGAAGGGACTGCCCCTCCTGCGATGGACGCAGAACCCTCTCCTGGCAGTGCTCTCATGAGATAGTTCGGCTTTGGTAACCAGAGCTGGGCAGCGCTACTTTGAAATGTAGCGGCC
>VOMN01072146.1:0-17684 GCA_014899125.1 Orchestia grillus | reverse complement strand
GGTGTACGAGGGAAGGCTGCTAGTTGGGACACATTGGGTGGTCGGGGTTTCGGTCTTGACTGTCTGAGAAAGTTGGTTGTCTGAAGAAGTTGTCACGTGATGCGCGCTAGTTACTGTGGAAGGTCAGTAGATTTCAGAGTTTTTTGGTTCAGCGATCATTGAAGGCCTGGAAGAGATTTAGCCGTCAATATCGGAGGCTGTGAATGGAACAACGGAGCTGAGACTTAAAATATCGTTTGAAATTTATGACACTTGTGCATACGGTGAATGTAAAGCACACATTCTTTTCGGAGCCTCTGTTGGAACTTTAGTTCTTCATTCAGCGATTTACATCTATAAAACGATTTGATGAATCATCAAAGAAGAACATGGGAAATACAGGCTCACCTAACCGTAGAAAAGTATCCTGTGTATTTATAACAGGGAGAAATGCATCCAAATGATAATCTACCTTGTTTCATTTTGTTTGCAATTTTAAACGGCGAAGTTCTTTAGCCAACTGGCGGAACACAAGCCGTTTGATGCACTCATACACAAACAGCAGACGCTAGAAAGAGCTGAGAGGAATTATTTCAAGGAACTGTTGGATTCTTTGGTTTCCAAGAACGTCTGCCTCACGAAAGTTAATGATATTGATGTCTGTAGGGATCTCCGACAACGGAGCTGCTTGAAATGGTGGCGAAAGTAAAAGATTGTAGTCATCCTTTAAAAAATTTGTGATGGATGATGAATGAGGTGAATACCAATGCAGTGAAATTAATATTATTTAACTCTGTGAATGAAGAGGAGTTCAAAAATTCGAATGAGAAAGGATTTATTGTCAGAAGCGTTAGATTGCACAAAAACTTTGTGGACCATTACACTCATTGTCAAATAATTTACAAGACTGTTGAACTACGCGAATAGACATCTGACGCGAAATAATTTGGATGTCTTAGAATGAAACGATATCCAGAGGATAGCAGTAAGCAAGTTAACGAAAGATAACACGAGATATCAGGACGAGTTGAGAGGATGATGACGTCACTAAATCTCAACCGCAATTGTCAGAGGTCCCTGCTGAAGCTGGTATTATCTGACAAGGCTCGTCAGACATGACCTGACACGACATGTCAGACATGCCCTGACAAGCACGTCAGACATGAGATGACAAGGCACGTCAGAAATGCACTGACAAGCACGTCAGACATGACCTGACAAGCACGTCAGACGTGACTTGACAAGCACGTCAGACATGAAAAGACAAGGCACGTCAGAAATGCACTGACAAGCACGTCAAACGTGATCTGACAAGCACGTCAGACATGACCTGACAAGCACGTCAGACATGAGAAGACAATGTACGCCTACCGACCTCCCCCCCCACCGCCAGGCCCCCCCACACCGCCGGGACCTTCACATGCCACCGACGTTTGAACTTTCTGTCCTCCTCCTGAATCTTTGGCCGACAACTTTGTGCCCCGCACGAGCGGCCGGACTCTCACTGAGACTCCGAACTTTGGCCTTTCAAACACGATTTGATTTCCACATGAACTTACGAAGCCTTGTTTCTTTGTCGCATTTTGTTTAATTCTTCTGCGCTGAAGAGGTGGGGCTTGAACAGGTGAGTTAAGCTGCCCCCTTTAAGGTGGTGTTTATTTCTAACAGAAATAAACAGAAGATTCTTAATACACAAATGTATAAAATGTTGCTTCATGAATGCGGAATGAAGCCAAATCTTAATGGCTGTTGCGATGCACTTGGCATGTCAAGAAGAGACTTCATGACTCATCAAAACGCGCTTCAGATTGCCTTCCCAAAAAAGGGAAAAAAAGTATTCAGAGTAGAGTCAGCACAAAAACAAAACGATGGCTACCCTCGTTTTAGCAGGGCTCACAAACGTTAATGTCTGGAATTTACAGTTGCTTACCGCAACTCGAAGCTTTAAGACACGAGAGGCACACAGAGCTTTCACGAAAAGTGGATTCACTGAATTATTTTGTATATATGACCCAACAAAATTCAATCTCGTTTCCTTCGTAATTAAACTTCTTAAGTTAAACTACTACGGTATCATAGATGCATAATACTGTATGCATCATTCATGTTTACAATCAGGATACACAATTTTCCTAGGACACCCTGCACAACTATGTAGCTCGTGAAATACGGCTGCGCACTGCACACACTCACGCTCGTGCCCCTCACCACNACCACTCATCACACGCTCGTGCCCCTCATCACTCATCACACGCTCGTGCCCCTCACCACTCATCCCGCGGTCCTCGTGGGGCTCCACCGCACAGCCGAGTAGGTCTGTTACTCAGCCCCGCCTCCAGCCTTCATTCGTCTGGGCGACGAAATGCTATGTCAAGTGGTGCATCCTCTGCTCAGAGCGCAGCTGGCACGGTGGTCTCAAGTGCAGCAGTGCACAGCCTGTAACACCTAATGCACAGCCCAGCGCACAGCCTAGCTCACAGTCCAGCTAACAGTCCAGCTCACAGCCCAGTACACAGTCCAGTACACAGTCCAGCACATAGTCCAGCTTACAGCCCAGCTCATAGTCCAGTACACACCACGTACACAGACAGCACATAGTACTGTACACATCCCAGCACACAGTCCAGTGCACACCCAGCACACAGTCCAGAACCTACCTCGTACAGTAAACAGTACAGTAAACAACCTGGCACACACCCAGTATACAGTCAGCACACACCCAGTATACAGTTAGCACACACTCAGTATGCAGTCGGCACACAGTACACAGTCAGCCCACCCTCAGTACACAGCCAGTGCGCAACTAGTACACAACCAGTTCACAGCTAGTACATTCCCAGCACACAGCCAGTGCACAGCCACTACATTCCCAGCACACAGCCAGTGCACAGCCACTACACTCCCAGCACACAGCCAGTACACAGCCACTACACTTCCACTACACTCCCGGCACACAGCCAGCACACAACCAGTTCACAGCTAATACATTCCCAGCACACAGCCAGTGCACAGCCACTACACTCCCGGTACACAGCCAGTACACAGGCAGTACACAGCTAGTACACATTGCGGACTAATAGAAGATTTGTATGCAGGCCGGAGAGGGCCGCGACCCCTCATAAACACTGGGGATTTTAATCAAGTTATGACCAGCGCAGAAGGGGAGGGAGAGAGAGAGAGAGGGAGAGAGAGAGAGCAGCATCTTGATGAAATGCATGAGGAAAGAATTAGTAATGCACCGCTGGAGCTACTGCAGCGAGTATGAATATATAATTTCGTCTCGGCGAAGGTGTATGTATGTATACGTACGTCGGAGTGAATTTGTTGGCCTGTGTTGGTGTCCCAGATGTGAGAGCTTGAGACTACTCCCCGATAAGACGTGATGGTAAATTTTGAGATTAAAAACGTTAAGTATTCAGTTACACTAACTGTTTACTGAATACGAAAAGCTGTTTTCCAACACTTAAATATGTTCACTAGAACTACTGACCTGCGAAAATGTGGTCATAGTTGTGTAAATGATGTTAAGGTTTTTCGTTAGCTGATTACTATTTTTATGAATCTGACATGCATTCAAATGAATGGCAGATCATTATCAAATGCTATAGCCGCTGAACATTTAGTGTGGTTAAACTTCGATTGCAGGGGATTTATCAGAAGACGTAGTGCGCTGACTAGTAACTTTTGAGGAAAACCTCAGTGAAATTTCTTCAGTGAATAAAACAAGTACTTTCTGGGCTTATTTGTTATTCCTAAATTCTACGCTCATCATCCGTATCTGGAATGAATCCAAAATATTTTACACATATTGTAAGAGGAACACATGAGTGAGAAATAGATTAGAGGACGCGCGATAGTGGAACTCAGGAGAAGTGCAGAAAGAGGAAAAAAGACAAATGGATGAAATGGATAAACACACGATAAGGAACTCATGAAAATATGAATCATTTTGTAAAAAAACACTTTCGTCCTAATAAAAATATTAATATATTTGATTAACACTAATGCGTTGTTAAACATTTTAAACTAAACGTCTTAAATTAGAGAATTTTGAACATGAAATTGTGATATTTTAGATTAGGACTAAAGAGTTTTTTCAGAAATTATGTACGTCTTCTAAAGTCTCCTTCTTCCATGTGTTTATCCATTTCGTTCATTTATTCCTTAATAACATATACTATGAAATAACGTTTGATTCCTTCCAGATACTGATGAAGAGCGTAAAATTGCTCAAAAGCTTTATATTTTTTACGCCCATCTACTCCTAAAAAGATGTTCTTACCTACATAAGTTTTACTAGTGTACATTGATGCATGTGTGGGTGACAATTTTTATTCTTCTAATTGCGCGTGACATGAAACTCGGTTATACTGAATGTACGTGTTAAAATGCAATGTATTTCACACTCTGATGTATTTCTCTCCTAAAATCCTATGGGGTACCACGAGGATTACGTCCTCAGCGCTGTTTCAATCAGTAGAAATTTAAGGTTCTGCTAACCGTCGATGACATGAAGAGAGTTGCTTGTTTGCCCAATCGTGACGTTACGTCCAGTTTGGATGGAAACATTTAGCAAGATGCGTGAATATTTTACGCAAATACATGAAAATTAGGGGCTGATAATTATTTGTGATGCTGTATGCATCTACACCGTAGTACCCAATTCCATCGTGATCTTAACTCACAATACCACGAACTCTTACATATATCATAAACCTACAGGCACGAAATAGGACGACATTCTATTTTGTGATGCAGTATGCCTTCAATTTCATTCAATAATGAAATGAAATATTTCCCTTAAAAAGCCCCTTCATCGGACATGTCGGAGAAAATTTATTTGAATCTAAGATGTCTATCTTATTAGGGCAATAACTGGAACAGGGGCGTAGTCTAAATGCATGAGGGAAGATCGGTGAATCATGCGATGGAGTTAGTAGTCTATGTGAGCAAAATATGTGAATCATGCGATTGAGTTAGTAGCCTATGTGAGCAAGATATGTGAATCAAAGCTGCGGTTACTCTTTAACGGGCCATATCCGTTAATAGCAAACTATAATTTGAATAATTATAAGTATAATTCGAATAAATATTTAATTCAGAGTGGAGCGTAGGTGTTGCCGGAGGGGGCGGGCAGGGAGCGGCCGCTGGAGGCTGAGCACTAAATGAGACTTCTTTGCGTGCTGTGTTTTTGCTGCTGCGCTTTTGTTGCTGTGAGTGCGTGGGAATATTCCTGCGCTAGCTGGTGGAGGTCATGGTGATGATGGTGGTCGTTATGGCGGTGGTCGTTGTGGTGGGGGTTAGTATGGTGGTGGTTATTTTCGTGGAGGTGGCTGTAGTGGCGGTTGGTGTGTATGCTGATGGTTGTGGTAATGGTGGTGATGATGGGGCTGTTATAGTGGTGAGGGTTGAGTGGTGGTTGTTATGGTAGTAACAGCAATCGTGGGGGTGAGGGTTGATCTGGTGGTGATGGGTGTAAGGTAGTGGTTGTTGATACGTTACAGGGAACATTTAGTGAAAGTGTAGAATACTTGCTACGGTGTCCGTGGTTGCGACGTTTTGTCTACTACTATGAACCGCATAATTATAAGGCCAGGCTTATATCATAATATTGTTTTTAGTTTTTTTGTGAAAGCATTTATTTATGCGCTAACGGAATTAGATTGGAGAAAATTCACGGGACCAGATTCTCGGGTCCGCATTCCCAATCAGCGAGACTGTGTCAGAGAAAGCAGTTTGTATATCAGAGATAGATTGAATCGCATTATTTACCGCCTCTTTTGATGGACTTGAAACGCTAATTTGTGTTAACACAAAATTTCAATTTACTTTGCAATTTCTTCCAAAGCTACCTCTACATGGAACTCTCGCATACTCGTGAGTTACATAATTTACGCACATACACTGAAAATTTATTGTAATTTGTATGAACCTAGAAAACGATTTTCAAAATACACACGCGTATGCATTAAATGTACGTAACGTTGATGAGCGTCATCAGTTTTCAATACTTTCCGGCTTATAATTAATCATTTTAAAGGAACAGAGCCATGAATCCAGCGCCGCATTTCTTAGGTATAGCAACGATGTTTGCATCCCGTGTTATCAGCCTGACTTTCCTTTCTAAACTTCTGCCAGAAGAGTTCTTTACATCCTTCAGTAAATTTAAAATACTTCATTCTACCACTAAGCGGATTCTTTTTTCGAAGTAATCTTAATTTCATATTACTAAGCCAAGAGTCTATCTCCGACTACAAAATTCGTTGAGCGATCGTATAGACGATACTGAAGATAAAATCCCTTACCTAGAGTCTAGTCCCAAATAGTTGAATCTGCTGTCATGATTTGATAATCCACCGAGTCTCGCCTCAAAAATATTTCCGCAGAGTCTAACGTTTGATTAAATGTCATATGCGATACGAGGATGTGACTCTATCACTCGAAAATACGTCCGAGTTCGATCAGATAAAGAACAGATCCAAGCGTTAGGTTCTCGAGGTCGAGAGGCCTAGCTGGCCTCTCCGTCGACGCTTCATAGTACTTACATGTGTAATTGAACCTTTCCGCCAGCTCTCTAATCCACTTAGGCCTCTTAACCTCTGCCTTGTCGACCTGGTCGACCATTTTTAATTCCTTGTCGACCTGCGCGAACCTATGAGTTCCATCCTCACGTTAAAGAACACTAAATGTACGCTCTCTAATACGCAGAATCGACTATATTTCTCTTGCACCTCACACGCTCGCTCTACACGGCACACACCTCACACGCTCGCTCTATACGGCACACACCTCACCCAGATCCCTCACAGTATTTATAGCTCTGCTAAGCACGCCCGGGGGGCTGATCAGGCTGATTTGTTGCCTACTCCTTCATAAGAAGTCTGCCTTCATTATTCCGCCCGCTAACTCACTTTTGCCAAAACTCCAATTTATGAAGACGTTGCACAGCTCCGCGCCTGCGCACAACAGCGGGCGAAGCAGAAGCGCTCGTTAGCGGCCGGCCTTCTTCTCCGAGGTTCCAGACGTTCTTCATGAACTACTTTGCGCCAATTATTAGCTGGTTACAAAAATAAATAATGGTTGATCTAAGTGCCGTGTTTATCAATCCTATTTCGTTTCGGACAGTAAACGTTCTACAAGCATGTAAGCCCATATTTATGAACATTAGAAGAAAAACCTTCGCTTACTCTTCTTGCATGAATTCAAACTTGGGCATGGTGAGTCACAAACTGCTGCCAATTCCAACAAAGCTGGAGTGAGGGGTCACAAGTGATCGGTCAGTATGAAGATGGTTCCAGGAATTCCGTAATGGTGATGAGGGCATCGAAGGTGACGAGGATAGAAAAAGTCATGCAATCTTCAGAATGAACGAGGAACAGTAAGTAATTGTTGAGCAAACCCACGTCAAAGTGGTAGAGAAATGCCTCAAACTCTTGGTGTCAGTACTGCGACAGTCTCACGTCATTTGCAGACGTCGCTGTTGGTAAGTCGCAGTGGCCCAATTCTGCGCCACGATAATGAACGGTCACATGTTGCAAGAATGGCATTGCAGAGACTCACAGACTTGGGATACGAGACTCAACCATGGTCTCCATATTCTCCTGTTCCCACTGACTACCGTCACTTTTTAGGCCCTTCAGTACATTTTTAAATCGTAAAACTTTCAAACCCAAACTAGAGAGGGAATCAGTTTTCAAGGAATCTGTTACATTACAGTCAAAAAATGTATATCAATGAAAAATCGCATTAATTGATGACAGAGATGCACAGATGCTCAAGGCTCTTACTTCGACTATACCAAAGATATTAACTGCTCATTTTTTCATACTAAGCGGGGCTTCTGAAACCTGACATCAATTTTATACCAACTTAATAACTTAATATCAAACGCTGTGATCTACGGCGCTTATTTGTGATGTGAAAATAACGTGGCATTCACATTATTGTTAGTGCTTGTGCTATGTCAAAACGCAAACGAATGAAAATGGAGTGTTCTGCTGTGTTTTTGCAATGATGAATTTTTACATAAATTTTTAATTTAGTCTTGCACTCACAACGTTATTTTCAGCTTGAAAGTCGTTAACGGCTCAGTTTATTCACGGCGTGTTGCAACGAGTTTTTCATTAGCAATACATCGTAGCAATTAAAGTCCTGTGTCAGGTTTTATATGAGAGCTTCTTTTAAAATGAGTGTCATCTCCATGTCAGTATATTTTACACGCGGTATTTATTTGACCAGTGCCAGTGATGCTGCTTACATTTGCGAGTTCCCACTAGCATAAGGGCACAATAAAATGCCTGCTATGACTGTAGGTAGGAAATTTTATGTAGCACAGTTTCATTAATGACTGATCAAGTACTTTGCCCCGAGAGCTTGGCATGGATAAATTGTTTGAAATGAGCGATAAATACAGATTATGAAATTAACATAGGCAATCAATACAGAAGAAGTAATTTACATATGAACAAAATAGAGACAAAAGTATTTAACTGCCAGAGTTGCATCACTCTCACGAACCTTGACACACCTCGGTGTGTTTAATTACCCATCATTCGTAAGCTCATTGCTGCAGTGACTGGAGGAGTGTGAGGGTGTGATTAGCTATGTGATTTTTCATAGAATAATTGCTCTCAACGATGAAGTGTAATTACAGGTAAATAAATTCTTAAATAAATTTTACATCCATGTATTCTTCCGTGCATGAGTAAAACTATGTGGACGTGCAGAGCCGGAAGCGATCGGTGATGTTAGTTAAAACGTTTCAGAACTCCTATTGTTCAAAATATGCTTTGTTTTTATGTTTTAGTTGTTAGTCCTTACATAAAATCAATATGCAGCATGGAGTCGGAGTATATTAAATTTTCGTGTCAAAACACCATAGACTAACGTCAGTGCAGCACGGTTGGCAAACTAGCACGTCTCATGCGGTCACATGTCCCAGAATTTTGTTAGTCACAAAGGACGCGCATTTGTGTATCGATTTTGAGAAAAGCGTATGAAACACATAAATGTGAGGAAATGCACAGTAATTTTCTCAGCCCAGATGGGAATTAAATACCACCGCTAGTTACACATAAACCATTTTGCTTCGAGCATTAGATTTAAAAAAAAATATTCGACTACCATCGACGGAAACGGGTTAAAAACACTTAGCGACACGACTGCGAGATGCAGATAAATAAATATTCACGTAACTCCACGCGCAAGATAAAAATGGAATATTCGTACGGAATAAGTGCTTCGAGTGTACTCTCAGCAAGTGTAATTTCACCATATCTGAATACAAACATGACATTCAGCCACTATGGCTGCGAACAAATGATGGCCCGACGGACTCGTAAGAAGAACTGAAACAGCGCCTGCGAGGTGAAGGATTCTAGGTCGCGTTATGAATGAGGACACAGCGTCTGTCTCAGAGAACGCATGTGTATCTCATTACTGAAATTCATGACGGGGCATTTTTGACGCTGTGTGTGCACATTGATGCACGTATGCGATAAACACTCTGAGGTATGAAGCGGAACATAGTTACATGTTATGTTGTGGGGGACTTCGTCGTCCCTTAGATGGTATGTTGGAAAAATAACCCTTCTCATTGTGATGATTAAAATTGAAATTTCTCATTGATAATAACCGTTAAAAATATGATCCAAGGTAAAGGACCATTATTCCGTACAAGTTCGACACATGTTTCGATAATTATTTAGAATGCAGATATTAATATCATTTCCCCTCATGAAACTAAACGAAAAGCTCATGCACGTACTAAATATAAAATTTATCTAAAATGATATTCGCAGTAGAGCCATCAGTATGGTGCTGCAGGAAGTGATTGCTCATAAATAATTATTTAATGTACTAATCTGTCACAAAGTGACGACCTATGCATAATTTATCATTAGATGAAACAAAACGTGCTAAAATTTCAGGACTCGATGCAAACTAGGTGGCCAAACGAAATGTTTCGCTTCCAGGCGACTGAAAAATAACCTGAGAATGCCTCACTTTTTAATAAACGTCCATACATTGACATTGTATAAGAACCCAAGAGGATAGAAGCACTGCAAGCGCAAGGCTCCCCGAGCGTTAAAAGACATCACGTGTCGGCAAGCTGATACGCCGTACTATTTTAAGTACCATTTTATTTGTGAGCAAAATTTTTAGTTTCTGGCGTTGGAAGTGTGTGCTCACGAGCCGAGAGCACGTCACCCCTTGTCCCGAATTAGCGCTATGATGTGCACGTCTCGCACCAGACAATGCGAGCGATGACAATGGTCACCGTACGAGCGCATCAATGGCTCCCCCGAGAAGGCTTTCTCACGACCCGTGATCAATGAGACCATCGTTATCTCTGGGGTAATTTAATTCTTGTGAGGGTAAAGAGGGTGCCGCGTCCCATGGGACCTTCGGGCAGGAAGGCCTTAGGGTAAAGTTCTTTAAGGATTCGTAATCATGGCTCAGTTTGACGCGTTGCCAACTGATATCATTTGTGTAGTTGGTGCACGCGTGTTAGTGCAAATATACCAGTTGGTGCGCCACGTGATGAGAAGCTAATATATATTAATGAGGTCATTTGTACCGTATCTTGAGAGCTCGTTGTTTCGGTACTAAAATTGGGACTTATTTGTCTTGTTATAAGGGAGATGGAACCACGCTTCTGCGAAAAACTTACGTCACTGAGTGGATGAGGGGAAAATGAAATGAAGTCGTGGAAAAAATTACTGCAAAACGCATTTGAAAAAAATAACGCGTTATTATTCACTTTGAAAGTTGCATCTCTGTATGAATGAGCAAATTATTTAAAACTGAGCTAATATTAAGCACCGTACTGTAAGCTGCGGGGAGGGGGGTAGGCTGCTGTAGATACGTGAAAATAATATTTTCTTTTTCTACACCGGCGAGCAAACTAGAAGGGGGTGAGCTGGCAGAAGAGGTGTGACCACCCTATCAACGGGTTCAAATAAAGCGCAAAAAGAGAGTTCCTTTTTCGCTGAAAAAGATGCACAATAAGAAAATGGTTGAGTTTCTTGCGATATTTGTATCGAAATGATAAAAACTTAGTCGACCTCTAGAGCAACTGGTGCCTGGCGTCTCCTTGAGTTGCTGTGAGGCTGTGAGCAGCACCTTAGACACTCGCACCTACGGCCTTCGTCATGGCGGCCTTCAGAACAGTTGGCACACCTGAATACCCTTAACTTCAGAATAGTTGGTGCACCTGAATACCCCCAACTTCAGAACAGTTGGCGCACCTGAATGCCCCCGACTTCAGAACAGTTGGCACACCTGAATACCCCCGACTTCAGAACAGTTGGCGCACCTGAATACCCCCGACTTAGTCAATTTCAGAACGCAATTTCAAAAATTACAGTTAGATCTTTCTTTTGGGCTGGTAAGACTAGCTGTGCTTCGTTTAAGATGTCTACCTCTATTTTTTTACCAGGATCGCTTCCTTATAACTCGATTGTTCCGTTTCGTACTGCTTTTTTGTATCATCCAGTAGTCCAGATCTGTTCAAAAGTCATTTAAGAAAATTACTGAGGCATCGTGTCCAGGAAAACATGCACGCTGTTAATTCTTTTGTGACTTAAGGCACTAATTTAATGTATAAATCAGTGCAGCTTTGAACTCGCGCATCTCGAGCTGACCCTCACGAGGCGAACAGCTAATATTCAATCATAAAATTGTATTTCATGTAGAAAATTTGCAGCGACGCGAGGACAACTTGCTAGAAAAAATGTCCCAATAGAGTATTTTATTCTTGAGAGGCCATAATTCATGACTGTACCCATAACTCAGCCCCTCTTGAGGGACGGTTCCTTCAGTCAGAGAAGGCCAGTGCCGTGGGACAGAGAAAAGAGAAGAGCGGCCAATACAATCTCCCTCTCTTTTCGTCACATCAACACGGCAGTTATGACTCCTTTGACCGTCGTAGATAAAGAGGGCCCATCGGCCCCGGTTTTATAGCTGTGTTATGCAGCCGTGTAATGTATATAGTAGAAACGCGAGGTTCGATCGATATAAGCCTTCATTTCACCTCCGGACGCCAAAGCAAAGGCGTCCAAACTGTTCAGAAATGTAACCCTCCAATCCCCAAATAGGTGGTGACCTGTTTTTACTTCTGTGAAGGCATTATAGACTGTAATACTCGTTTCTGAAATATAAAAATATAAAAACAACGCTAAATTCATGCGATTTCACTAAGCCTGTGTTCTGTCCATCGTTGTAGCCTGGGACAATGTGCCATCGAATTCGTGAATTATGGATACGTTCTCATTTAACTTGTTCCTCAAATTTAAATTTTGAATATACCTTACGACTGTTAAAAATCTGATTGCGCGCACTGAAACGCGTTGCTTTTGACCTACCTTTTTGAATCTAATGTGGCTGAATCGATACCGATGAATGATTCAATGCAATCCCACAAAAGACTTCAAAAACATAACGATACGGATATGAATCAGTGAATGGAAATGCTCTGCAGTGTTAATTGACCGCTTCCTGGGGACCTTTCTCATGACATTCCACTGCAAGCCGATGCACAGTCGTAGCTTGCTTGCTTGGCTGCTTGATTGGTTCCTTGCATGGTTGCTCGCATGGTTGCTTGCTTGGCTGCTTGATTGGTTCCTTGCTTGGTTGTTTGCTTGGTTGCTTGCTCGGCTGCTTGATTGGTTCCTTGCTTGGTTGCTTGCTTGGTTGCTTGGTTCGTCGCTCTGCATGCTCTTAGGATTTAAATAGGGGAAATTCCCAGGTCCGTATTCCCAAACTAATAGCGTGACTGTCAAATAAGGCAGTCCGTATCAGTGATGCTGAAAATAACAGTATTTCAGGTCAGATTTACCGTAAATAAGAGGGCATCTGAAGAATTTGACATTATTTGTCAGAGGCTGAACACATGAGGCTGAAGGAGGCAGGCTCTGCCCCACGCCTCACTCGGAGCGGCTGAACACAAGAGGCTGGAGGAGGCAGGCTCTGCCCCACGCCTCACTGGGAGAGGCTGAACACAGGAGGCTGGAGGAGGCAGGCTCTGCCCCACGCCTCACAGGGAGAGGCTGAGAGGGGTCTGCTGAGTGCCAGTTTACGGGCTGCTGCGTACACCCTGTGCTCGCCATCAGGTTGATTAAGGCCACCCAATATCAGAGACTTATCATCAATAATGCCGGCATGATGAATGGCAGCTCCTCGCTGGATTAAGTCATTTGTGCCAACTGGCGCCGAGGAAATATCCATCCAGTTTTCTATGCCACTGAGTTAACTAACGTTTGTTACTAGTTGCACTCAGAGGATGTTATGTAAGTTCGTTCGAGCGTAGTAAATTGACCCTAAATACAATCAGTAGAAAAGGATACATTCGTTGAAGTAACGTGTGGATAATGTTGAAGCGTCATCGGGGTTTTTCTAATAGTCCCCTTTTCGCGAACAATTCCGTGGCTGGTCGATGGAAATAAAACTAAGAAAAGAAATGTAATCCATGTTTATGTCGATCTTTATTTAGTGATGCATATACCCTAGTCCTGACCAGTGTATTTATTTACTGTACGATTCTATTCTTCATTGCCTGTGGGGGCAGCTATAAGGAAGAACATTGCTCCTGCTATTTATATGCGCAGCCGAGCTCTTTCGATTAACTGCAGTGCCAACATGCAAGATTTTTGAACGAAAAAAGCATAACTCTTCATCCAATTTGGCTGAGCGTAAAACTCTCTGCGAAAATATGAGAAAAACATTAATCCTACCGACGTGGTGCGTTGGTTCCCGGTCTCTCGTTTATGCTCTAATTTAAATGGAGTTATGTTTCCTTTCAATTACACACTGGTGTAGATTTTGTCCTCAGGGTCATCCGTTGGCTTAAAGGAACAATTTAGAAGCAGTTTATATAAATAACGACAAACCTTTCACAATTCTCGTTTCAGGGCACAACAAGTGAGTCTTGAAATGATCAGTGAAGGTAAAGTTGTCCGAGCAATATTGGTTGCATGTACTTCCAAGTGTGAACCCTCGCAGCAAAACAAGGTCTCGATCTCGGCATTTTAGAGAAGCGTACGATCTTGGAAAGCACTCTTGCAGAGCTCAACGGAGGTTCAACCAAAACAAGGCGTCCTCGGGGTCAAAGATTGGAGTGCGCGAGAGAGGGGATCTCTCCGTAGGGCGAGGGGGAGAGGGAAAGAGGGATGGAGGGCTGAGAGGGAGGGGGTGGGAGAGAGGGAGGGGCATAGAGTTTATCCAACAAATTGGGTCTGAGCCGCATAGCCTTTATTCCCTTGTTTTTGAAGTCGTTTGGAGTGGAGTGCGGCAGATGGGAGCCCTGTGCGGTGGGAGGCGCAGCGAGAGGGGACCTCATGTCGGAGGGAGATGACGGACCAACAACACTTAAACTCAAAATAAAAAACAGCTAACACACAAACTTGAAACCTAACCAAAGTACAGTTGCAAAATTGGGTTTCTGCAAATAGGAGAGAAAAAAAGTAATTACGAATATTAGAGAGCTTAAAACCATCACAGTTAAGTTTACTTACCTAAAAAATGCAAGAATTAAGTACTCGATATCAGGCATTTTTATTCTGTTTTACCTCAAGAACAAGTAAAAAATCCAGAACGATGAAGCATAAAAATATAAAATTCACAAACAGAACTCTCGAGAGTATAGCCATATTTATAATATAGAAGAGCATACCTCCAGGTAGAAAATCGTATGCATTATATATGCTGTCTAAATATTTATAGACACCTATGGAAAGACAAAAAGGCACCACATCAATGTGACCCGGGCGGGTAGACCCGAACCACCTCAAGGCACTTACGCTGACCTATGTATTCAAAATGAGTAGGATATGTCTTCTGTGGAAGAAACGGCCTACAGTGAATACGAATGCTTACGTAAGCAGTAAAATATGTTACTATTTTAGAAATGCACCGAAAATGACGGGACGATAAAATATAAACTCAGAATGACAAAATCAAGCTCAGTGTAGTCCACAGTATATCAAGTTTTAGATTTTGTTAGTTCTTTTTTCTTTGACTTGTACATGACTGGTTTGATTTTGCAATTTGTAGGTAGCGTATGAATATCTCAAAGGTAGTACGTAAATAACTCATAATTAGCACAAACATAGGATGCACATGAGAAGCCCATAGGTAGCAAGATAACACGTGTGTTGTACATAGGTAGCTCATAAATAACACATACAGTAGGTAGTACATCTATTGCGCATAAAAGCACACAAATAGCACATGCAGTGGGTAGTACATATAACGCACATAGGTAACACACAAGCACCCATAGGTAGCAAACTACATATATATCCCATCAGTTGCACCTATGTAGGCAGCATCTGATATCACATCATTAGCATACATGTAGGTAGTGCATAGATACCCCATCACTGGCCCATATGTAGGTGGCAAATAGGTATCCCATCAGTAGCCTATCGGCATCGCTCTAGCAGCACATACACTAGGCGTAATGACTGAAGACGCCTACCTGACGAGTTTAGCAGTCCAACTCACGCCCATCCTTCCCCTTGTAAATTTATAAAGCAATTATGAAAAATGTTTGGCCGGCTCAAATTATACAAAATTATAGGTGCTCAGGCAAAAAAAGATAGACTGAGCTGCCATCATCAGTAGGTTTCCCAGTACATCCAGAACGGAAGCAGCCCGCCTCAAATCAGACAAACACAGTAGAACGGGGAAAATATCCGCTAGAAATACGAAATTGCTCCTTCACAAGGATTATCTAAAAGCTCCGTACGAAGCGTTGATAGTCGGCTTGGAAATTAACGAGGAATGAAAATTAACGAAATCAGCGAAATTAATGGAAATTAACGAGTATCTAAAAGCTCGGTACGAAGCGTTGATAGTCGGCTTGGAAATTAACGAGGAATCAATGGAGCAAACGGACGCGAGTGTGTTGGGTTCGGGAGAGCATGTGAGTAAATGAGAGCGAATGTACGCCCAGATCTTATCGGCCCTGGAACACAATAAAATCATTCTGTAGTGTAGCTGAAACATGGGGGCCTATGCACCTTTGGTATTTAAGAAGAACAAAAAATGTATCTACGAATTAAAACATTTTAACATAGGGCCATTCAAGACTAAAATTCATAAAAACAGAAGCCAGGAAGCGTTGGAGGAAAATAAATGGTTGATGAATAAAAGATTTAGAGCAATCGGCCCGGGCCAATTAGAGGTAAAATCAACAAACGGGAAAACGAGCAGCAAGGAGCAGAATTTAAAGTTACTTTTGTCACTGCAAACATGATACTACACTGCACATCACAATGCATGCTGCACTTTACATTACAGTATATACTACACTGTAAAATGTAGCCTATACTATTGTACATAGCGGACATAACGACAGATTCAAGATAGTGTTGCCTTAAATTCTGCAGTTCTGGTCCGGGTGAATAACTAATATTTCGCAGAAAATTCAGCTTTCATAGAGGCTAAAATTCAGGAGTATATATCCGTATGGAAGCTACAGTTTTCCTGAACTGTACATGGTACTCGTCCGTGTTGAGTTACCTCAACTTTCTTACTTTGTTGCTATTGACAGCTCATTCAAAGTACATGAACATTTCATGTCGCGAAAAAGTATTCAAAACAATTAAGTAGAACGTATGCTCATTTGTCAAAGTATACAGGTGTGATCGTAGTGCTATTCTGTACGCCCACTTAAAACATTCATTCGCTGAGAGAACTTTTTGTTCGCTGTTCTAAACTTAGTTTAATTTTAATTTTTCTGTACTTTACGGCATGTTCTGAGGAATTCCTTAGTACTAGGGAATATTTTTTTCTGGATATTAGTCTTGTCTTCATCGGGCAAGAAGATCGGCAATGTTTGAACGTTCGAAAGTGGTTTGAACGACTTCCAAAATTACTTTTAATTTCAGCGGTTCCTCCCACACGCATTTGCTAAATTTCTCTTAAAAGTGAGGCATGTATTTTCTCAAAAAAGAATTTAACACAAGGTGCACGATAAGCTCGCACTTCTTTTTGCGCTATTCCTGATATAACAAATCGAAATTAAAGTTAGACTTCCATCACTCGTTTCAAAGACGTCCTGTTATGGAAACTCCGCTGTTAAAATAAAGGAATGGAGTTCCTGTAAGCAGAAGCCAGGCTAGTCGCCATAATTGACCCTATTTTAATTGACCCTAGTCGCCATGATTGACCCTAGTCGCCATAATAAGCAGAAGCCAGTCTAGTCGCCATAATTAACCCTATTCAAATGTGCAGCAATTTTATCTCGATACGATATGTCTGCAACCGTACACATCAGGTCTCTGTACAAAATGTACAGCACGAAAGCTGGTAAGATATAAGTACAAAAGAAATCAAAGTAAAACTTCGAGTATTTCTCGTTGGTAGAGATAATGCCGAAAAACTCAGTGAAAATAACACGAGCAACAGGTATTTTAATTTCTAAAATAGAACCGTAAAAATTTTCAATGATAAATATTAGGTTGAAAAGCCACAATTTTTTTTCATGGGAATCCGTGACGCATGTGATCTGAAGAATGCACTTAGAAATATCAGAGAATAGAGTGGAAATTTTGGCTTCGTAGGATGCCGGCTGATGAAGAGCAGGGGATGGAGTGGGGCGAGGATGTGTGGGTACAGAGAGAAGGAAGGACAAGGATGTGTGGGGACAGGGAGAAGGAAGGACAAGGATGTGTGGGGACAGAGAGAAGGACAAGGATGTG
>VOMN01072145.1:0-11862 GCA_014899125.1 Orchestia grillus | reverse complement strand
CCCAGCACCACCCAGTCCCAGCACCACCCAGTCCCAGCAACACCCAGTCCCAGCACCCCCCAGTCATAGCACCCCCCAGTCGTATCACTCAGAGGAACAACAGATGCGACAGCGGCGTTTGCACAGCGCTCAGGTCTACAAAGCTTGTGCCGTTGTGCCAATAGCGGCATCACCCAGATGTTTGGTACAAAACCATCATCTATTCGTTTGATTTCAGTACGTAATTAATCCATACTTTTGCATTATTCGGTTGAAGAATGGCAAAACAAATACATCAAGGGACACAAGGGAACCGAGGATGTATGGTTCTTCGCACACTTCGTCCTCATTTACACCTTTCGATTCCGTCATATTATCAGCAAAACGCTTTGATATTTCTGCACTATGTTCGGCTGCGCAATCTGGTTCACAAATGAAAGTTATGTGGCCAAACATACTTGTATAGTTTGCTATTTAATTCTCCTCAACGAACATGTCAGCCAACACCAAGTGCAGGGAAACTTTCCTATTTTTGCGCCTTCTAATCGTAAATTATTCCACAGCGCAGGAGAACGATCACCTCGAGTCCATGGAAACTTAAGTGTTTTCTACGGAAGCAATTTTCAGACCACTAAATTATTGCCCCGCTGGACACAAAACATTATTCCTGCGCAATGTATTTTACTCAGCACGTACAATACGGAAGGAAATAGATGGCTTACCTGCAGAAGACTTCGCATCTTCCCACTCTCAACACAACATAATAAAGTCACCGCAAATGTTGAAGTAATAATTGTCTTTCTTTCAAATAACGCTAGTTAAAGTATAGCCAATGTGTACTACCTCAAGCATGTACACCGATGTGTGCTGCCTCGAGCACATAGAGGCTCCATGCTCGAGGTAGAACACATCGGCTTCAGATGGCTTCAGTATAAAAAATGAGATGCAACACTCTCTCTATTACAACATATTGAGGAGGCTGTTGCAATGTATGGACAAACTGCAACCCTTCAAAGCTCCCTGCACTCAAGTTGAAAACCGTTGCTAATAAAGCTTGTGAAGAGAGACGAGTGGCAGCCTGGCAAGGTGCGGTTAGGTTATCGTTATGACGATCATTTCATTTCGGCTTGACCACAACCGTTGCAACATTGTATCTCACCCGAAAAGCGAGACTCAATTTCACTAGAAACTTTATTTTCAGTCTGAGGTTCATTTCCAGTTCGCAGGGTAAATTAAATCGTACATGCAGTTGAAGTAACAAGGACAGCTCGGGAATTCTACCTATTTCCCGAGAGGCGCTGAGTTCTCAAAAAAGACTGAACGACAATCCCGTGCAGTGCGTGGTCCCCTGGGCTCTCCCTGGTTAATAATTACTGATTGTCTCTTCAGAGGCGTTCAGCACAGTTTATCATACCTCATATCTTCTTTTTCAACCAAAAAATACTTTCCCATAAGGTAAGAAGTCCATGCGTACGAATAACAGTAGACCTACAGTAAAAATGCTGCCTTGTTTTGTTGCACGCAGGGCATTCCTAGTCTTGCTGCACGCAGGGCATTCCTAGTCTNACACACATACACTAGCTCAGTCTCCTAGCGACCATCAAGGCCCGATAGAACACTGATAGCTGACATGAGAAACTCACGATTGCAGTTTACACTTTTCGCTCGATCCAGACTCATTTTGAATGAGCTTTTCGCACGTTACTGTTGTTCAGAATAAAAGCTTCACCATTCTTAGAAAATTCAACGAACCTCGGCAACAATTGCTACGTTCAAAGTTATTGTAAGCTAAAGACATTCACAATTAATGGAGATCATTCATGTTCATCAACTTGTAACTAAATGTTAACTTTGTGTGGTAAATTATCCAAAGGAAAGGGAAATTCCAAAGAATAAACAGCTCTCTGCCCTGCAGCATCACGTGAGTCGGCACACGGCGATTGCGACACCGGACCGAAACAAGGGAAGTCACTCAAGAAACACAAAATTCAAAGTACACAGAGCTGTTCAACAGCGAGGCTTTTTGGAATCCACCGAAAACTTAATATGACTACACTGCTGGGGATGAGAGAGAGTTTGAAAATAAAAACCATCTAAACTTGAAATAAAACCTGGATTACGGCACACAGGAAATGACTTGCAGACGATTGTGTCTCCTGCTGTTTCGGGTATTTTTTGCCTAAAATTCTCGAATTTATAAGATATGACCTCTTGTGAGTCGACAGGCATCACATACATGTACAAAATTGAGAAAATATATCTAAAAGTTCACCGACAACAGCGGGGACATATTCAACGCTCTTCAAAGGAAAAGCGAGGGCACGCGCTACCTGAACCTATCACACCACACCACACGAAAGCTGCTGCAACACTGCGCTGGGTTGACAGAGAGTGTCAGCCTGACGTTTCGTGTAAACTGCGGGGGCTTAGACCCCTACGAGGCAATACCATTACCCCAAAATTTGCATCGAATAACCCGGTGTTGCATTTACCCTGAACACCATTAATTCCCTAAATCATTCATGACAAGGGTATGGGCATGCGTTCATATGTATATATACACTCTTTACCTTACATCAACTTTCGAAGGAATAAATGGATGTTTCAATCAAAACTTCAAGTATTTTTCATTAACGTGATGATCAGTGTCACGTCATTCGTTTCCAGAGTGCCGTGTTTTCATACAAAGCTTCCTACCTCCCTACACATCACTCAAAATCTCAGGAAAAACCCTAAATGTAGGGAAATTTTTTACCATACCCTTACTTATTACCTAATGCAGTTATAAACCTAAAATTAGTTTTAAATGGAAGCTCATTCAATTTTCGACATATCCGTTATGATTGTTATTCTTTTCAGCTGGTAGAAAAGGGACGAAACAGTAGCTCTCCTTTCGATCCCATTTGTAATGGAATTTTCCTCATTCTCTACTACCATCCCTGTATTTATTTTTTACCCATAGCCCCTACAGAATTCAAATTCCTTTAGAATTAAAGCGCAATAAATATTCCTGCGGAGCATGTTTGCAAAAAGATTCGTTGTTTTAGGAAAAGCACCAAAAAATGCATTTTTTATTGGCCGCTTTTTTGTCAATTGTTCATCATTTTATCCCATTGTCCCGTCATTTATTTTTTACCTCTATCCTCTACAAACTTCTAATTACTCTAAAATAAAAGCCCATAAAATTTTCTTGCGGAACACACGAATAATCAATCACACAAAATAAAAACACAAAATACTCCACCTAAATAAGCGCGCGACTGAGCACCCAAACATAAATATCAACAGAAACGTTAACAATGACTTAAATATTTAACTTTGAAAATCCGAGCCAAGCGTTAGAAAACACAAAGTACAATTACTGTATTACACAGTCTTATAACGCAACCGATTTCTATTTTAATAAACGTTAGATGATTACTTGCATATTTGGATTCTAAAGTTATTGTTTCAGTGTTGAACGCAAAGCTATTTTTTATCAACTTATATCGTAGTGCTCGTCAAACTATTCGTCCTCCAAGAAATTTCCGAAGATGAACCTTTATTTCAGCTACATCTGCACCCTCTCAATTGCGAACGAACTCTTACTAGTAATAGGAATAACTGCCAACGTCGAATTCTAAGCAGATTGAACTGAGCGAGAGACCAACATTTAGACTGGAACCTTAGGAATGAGCAAAGCAGTCGGGCTGTCTCGCAAAAAGCAGTCTTGCCTGCACCTGGATTCGATGGGCGGTTCGATGTGAAAGCCTGAGCTCTCGATCGATACAGTACCGATTTCTATGCATTTGGTACCTACTCCTTGAAAATTATGGTTTTAATTATTAGTGTATACTGTAAGAAAATTCAATGAGCTTCAATTCGAAAGTAATTTGAAGTCTGTAGAGGCTATATGTAAAAAATAAATGCCGGGACAATAGGATAAAATGATAAATAATGAACGAAAACATTGGTTGATAAAAAAGACCGTTGTTTGCTGCTTTCACTAAAACAATGAATCTTTATGCAAACACCCTCTGCAGGAAAATTTAATTAGCTTTAATTCTAAAGAAATTTGAAGTCTGTAGAGGCAGTTGGTAAAAATAAATCCCGGGAAAATAGGAGAAAATGATGAATAATCGATAACAAACGGGAACGCAAGGAGAGCCACTCTTTTGTCCCTTTTTTCACGGCTGGATAGAAAAACAATTATAACGAATACGTATAGAATTGAATAAGCTTTCATTTAAGACTGATTTAAAGTTTCAGCGTGCGTTAGGTGACAAATAACACGCAAATTAGCAATCTTCAAAGAATTAGCCTAGGTTTGGGGTATTTCAAAGCCCTGTTGAGTGCGGTATGGAGCGTCGTATGAAGAAACGGCACTTTGGTTCATTCGTTCGCAGGAAAAATCAGAAAAAAATCGACGACCAGGTTGAAAAATACGCTGGAATCGAAAATTTATTGGTACAATTTCTAGTAGTGTCTCTTTTGGGATCCAAATTTAAAAATTTGTAATTGCATAGAGATCTGAAATATATAACTCGTACGTTGAGTGGCAAACATTTATACAATAGCCCTTCAAAATTATTGGCGAGTTGATGAATGCAGGAGTTTTTAATAAAATGCAAATTTTTGATATTCAATCTGTAAGGGAATGTAAATTATCATTTAGATGCGTGATTACTGTTAAAAAAATAATGTAATCTAAGTTGTAAGTAACAGAAAAATTTCATGGAATCACTTATTTTGGTAATTAAACATAAATTACATGACCTCTAAAGTTCGATAAACGCTGTACAGGGAACGAATTAAAGATTATATGAAATACAATACAATAATATGAATTTTATTTCTCCATACCCGGCAAATTAAGAGTGAAATTGATGGCGAGGAGACCTCGAGGATTCAGCTGAAAAGCTAAAGTTTAGTTGCTATTTTGAAGTGTGTCTCGAAATGTACCCATATGAATTCGCTAGTGAAAGCAATATTTCTTGAGGACTTTTCTCATACCCTAAACTCTTCTCACTACCCTAAACAAAATAACTTTTCCCTAAAATAAAAGCAAAGGGATGAAGAAGAACTGCAGTTGCCAGCGGTCGCTGGGCAGTTGCAGCTGTAGAGGTTAACGGCGCTGGGCCTCGAGCGATCAGCTGTTCTTGTTTACTCTGAATGGCTTCAGCTTTTGCCGGAAAATAATCGTCGCCCAAGGAAACGGAATATTTTTTCTCAATTCATGATTGGTCAAAATTGATATATACATAATTGTTTGCATTTAAATGTTTTCTCTAAACTATTAAAGTCCAGAAGCACTTCCAATCAAGATACCCGTAAAATATCATTCACATTCGTTTTTCGATGTGTTGGTTAACATTTCGTGTGGGCGCATTCGGGACGGTGGAGTTCAGGCTCTTCCAAAATGGTTTCATATTCACAGAGCAGAGGTTAAAAGATTAGACTACTTATCAAATGTTCGTGGGGAAAAATAATCTTATGATGTATTAAATTCCTTTAAAAGTTGGATTAGGGGGCCTAAGATAATAATGATAATAATATAAAACAGTAATGGACAAAGCTTAAAATCATATTCGCTTAAAGTTAGAATAAATTACGAATATCTGGCAATGTTAGAGAGAATTATTTCAGTTGTTGATTAGAATTGTTTGAGGAGCAATAACAGTGAATAATAATGAAACCGCTGAACGTGCATAATTTTTTGAGCGCCTTACGTATTTTGCATTTTTTTTAGAAGTAATCTAAAAGTAATTTTTAAAAGTAACACTCATGAATTATCTGTGTAGAATATTTTAGCTAAAGCATTCAATTTCGGTGAAAACGTAGGGATGATCAAAAATTAGGAAAATTAATAATCAGCTTATACATTACCCAATATCCAACGAGATATAAATGGAAACATTGATACGTCGATAGAAAAAAATACTATACATTATGCGTATTATGTTTACAATAACATGATCATTTTTAAATCCACCGTTTTATTTCAACTCTCTAGTTCGAATAGAGAGTTTCTACACACCTTGGTGGCACCACCTCACTCTCTGATATGGCTCAGTGGACTATCATACGTCGTTGATGTACAGAAAAGCTCATTCAAAGCCTAACAAAAAAAAGTACTCACACCTAATTGCAGCCATGATCGAGCGATATGAAGCTATTGACCCTTCTGCAAGAACAGAGAACACTGGCGCTATGTAAATATATACAGGAATTTGTCATGAATCCAAGTCATCAGTATTGAGCAAGTGAACGGCTGCTGTAAATAAATCAAGATACTCCCAAGAGAATCGACTAGAACTACTTTTAACATTAATGTGCAGAGCATTGAGGTACCTGTTACGTGTGTATGGTGAGCGTGTATGCGCGTATATTATTCGTAATAAGAAGTGAATGTAAATATACATTGGAGGCCACATAGGTTACAGACAACCGTCTGCAACGATGTACTGTCTCAGTACTATGCATGGACCAGTCATTGTCCTCTGCGGCCTCAACATCCGCATGCAACTGTCTTTTGACTTTCAAAATGAATGTGGAGATCAACTTCGCTACTGCACAATTGAGATCGATGCGTCTCAAAAGTTCGTACGCACTTCTAATGAAATCAATGAAAAATGAACAAGAATCCGAGAGAGAGAAATTAGGAGAAAAAAAGTGATGCATGGATTTTCTACACCAATTCACAATCCGAAAGAATTTTCAACACAGCTCTTATTGCTCTGGTCCATTATTCTTGCACCCGTGGAAGTTTAGATTGAATTTGATAGGATGGCATCAGAAGGTAAATTTGTTCGGTAATCGTAAGGTTGTGAAGGGAGGTTCAGTTTTTCATTCTTTTAACTTTCTCTCTGAACTTTATTACCGCAATCTAATTTTCAAATGAACGTTGGGGCTTCCTCAATCGCTTTAATTCTATCAATCCAAACGAGAACAATGAGCTTCGGCACTGCAGGTCGCTACAGATGAAATAAAGATAAAAAGTTAAATACGTGAGAGAGCTGTTTTCACGTTCTATTTATTTCTACACAGAAGTAAAACTCATTGTTTTCATACTCTTCTATGACTTCACACACTCATAAATGTATCATGACTTACGTTTCTAAGCTATACATACGTCTGGAGAGAGCATACGCTGCAATTGCGAAAACCATACTAGACCCAGTGAAAGTCTACGGAGTTTCAAACGAAAATTTAACTTACTTTGACTACGGATGAACGACGGAGAAACAAAAGTTTTGGTTAAAAATGAAGAATATTTCGAAACTTACGTATCAAGGACTAAACATTATCTACCTTTCCAGATTCTATACGATACCTATATCTTTATTTGCGTTCGTGAAGACCATATTAATATAACTCTGATCTAATTCCCTAAATCATAAGACTGAAATGAAACTTTATGATGGAGGGTGCACCCAAAGTATCTATTTAAAGCTCGGAATGAGACAGCTGCGTGTACCCTCACACCCCTCACACATAGCATACCATACTACACTGAGCTGACGGGTCAAGATTTCTCTTAGTGTATGTTATGAAAGAAATAAGTCATAATTAGTGTACGCAAAAGATTTAATCCGACCAAAGGTGGGCATTGTGTTATTATTGACAATTCATTGTCATTAAAAGAAATTTCACAAAACTAATGATTTGTCAAAAGCTTTTGAAGTTATAATGACGGGAGTATTTGAAGTTTTCAGTAGATTTATGCTTCGAACCTTTTCAGTTGAATACCTTATCCAAGTCTATTGAAGATCTTCGATCGAGTATAGCTACGAATATGTAGGAATCAAGAATAGTAGCTATTCCATAGTATTGAATCTAATTAGTTAATGACCCAATTGCATGAATGGATGGGCAACTACTGAAAAGGAACATGGAAATGTAGAGCATTTTCCTTGCTGTTGCTAAAACATCACACGTGTTGGTTTCTAGGGTATGTTTGGCAAGCGCTTTCAAGAGATACAGTCTACAGGCGTTAAAAATGCAGGTGAAAAATACTGACTTCCGGTAATCATACGATCAACGAGTAACTTTTTCAGCTTCCAAAAGCAGGCAAAGAGCCTCAGTCGAATTTCAATGTAGAAGCTTTTACTGTATATTCATTTTGGTGAGCTTCTTCCCTTGAGGAAAATTAGTCATATATTGTAAATCCAATAACTGCCCAACATTTTTTGCTGAGCTAAGAAATATTGAGCAGCATATTAAGATTTCTGCATTGAATTCCGAACTTTCCGAGCGAATTCGACATAAGCTAAGGGTACGAATTTAGGGTCAAGGACCAAAAAATATCACAAGTCAATACGATGCGTGTTCCAGATCTGGGTCGTGACTCAGCACGACACAAGTGTTTCCCGCATCACCTCAGTCCAAGAAGGGGGGGAGGGGGGCCTGACGAGAGCTCTCACTAGTAAAACGATCACAGAAACCGCATTTTTACGGCACATTAGCTCCCAAACACAACTCACGGTATTTTGGCTCCCAAAAACAACTCACAGTATTTTGGCTCCCAAACACAACTCACGGTATTTTGGCTCCCAAACACAACTCACAGTATTTTGGCTCCCAAACACAACTCACGGTATTTTGGCTCCCAAACACAAGCCACGGTATTTTGGGTCCCCAGGATAAATGTCCAATTAAGCCAATATGTACGAGTAGTCTCCGATACATGGTGTACTTACTTTTTGTAAGATTTGATGTTTGGGTAAATCATAGTTCGGAATTTGTTCTCCTGTGTCATGAACACGAAAAATTGAACTTCACGTACGCGCGACTTGCTCAACTTCCACAAATAATCTGTCAGTGACGCGATAACCGTATCTTCAGCCTAATCAGTACGTTCAAAAAGTCTTCGTTTATCACATGCGAGGTAAGTACGCAGAATTAGCTGGATAAATCCGTCTAAGCGGAATGGACCCAAGTATTACGGCTCGAAATACACTGCATTCAGCAACAAAAATGAAGCAAAAACCTTTTATTCTGAAATAACTCCTCTTATACGACTCATGTTACATACGAATCATGAGTGTTCAACAATAAGATTTTCTTCGACCTTAAAATTAAATATGCAAATCACGTTAAAACTTTTTAGTGTGATTTGTTACTAGTTGGCTAACGTGGTGGCGAGGCCACAGTTCACGCGGTTTCAAAGAAAATCTCAGCGTAATTTTTTCTTTCAATTAAATTTAGGATGGTACATTTTAGAAATAACCCGAACTCTTGAACTCATAAAACGTGAGGTTCTATATTTGTTTTTAATCCCACTGAAATAAATAGGTACAATAAAATAAACCCGGGGCATTATTGTACAGGAGTGTCCGGAGCATTACTAGTATGTTTGTTTAGGTTCTCCTCTGCTGACGAAAAATTTACGACAAGACTGTTTTTTTCGTTGTCTTCACAAACTTTCATAGAAGCACAAGGAACCGTTTGTTTGGAGAGATCGCTTCCAAGAACGGGCAGGAACAGTTGACACGAAGCCGTACTGTGTTTGCTGGACTCCGAGTTACTTCCTAAAGCCACACCTATTTGAGCGACCAGGTGTCACGACGCGAGAGCTAATCAACGCTCGATGAAAGACTTTGCCTTCCCGCATCAGACAAAGCATAATCTGGGAAATAAACGGTACCCTTACCTCCTACTGTGTTGGTTACTTTGTTTCTTACCCAACGTACGTTAGTACAAAAGTGTTAGTCACACAGCATCTTCTCCTTCATTTCTCCTCACCACGCACACACACGCACGTACACCACTTATGCACAATCACGTAACTCTTTAGCCGAACCTTGAGCTCTGATCTCGGTATGAGTGAAAAAGTGCACAGCTTCATGAGGTGAACTCAGGAGTCTCCAGCCTAGAGTTCAAGGACCATTTAATTTGTTACACTCGCGAAGGAAGAAGATTCATATGCAATAGAGAAATAGAAATTCAATAAATTCATTTACGGCTTGTATTCGAGATACAAGAAAATTTTATGAATACGCTGAACTTTAAATTTATATTTGTCTTGAATCCATTATTGAACAGTGTAGCAACCTAACTGCTAGAAAAGGGTATCTAGTAAAGCAAGTTAGAGAATGTTTAGGCGGTGCGGTCACATTTAGGAAACCATTGCAGGAGTAGCTGCAAATCTCTTCCCGAGTAGGTTTTTTTTAAAGCAATTCAGGAAATTTTTGCCATTTTTTCGGATGTACGAGTGCGCTCTGAAAAGGGCAGTTCATTTCGGGAGAGGTCAAAAAAAGACAAGTAGAGTGAAGTGTAGCTTTTTGTATAAATATGGTGAGTCACCGGCCATCGTTGAGAAATATTCATTTGGTCTAAACGAGTTAACTCGTCCATGCCGGACAAAGGGGTAACAACTTCCGTCACAGTCACAACATAAAAGCTGAAAATGGAATCGGTAAAAAAATCCTGAAATTTAAGGTGAATAAAATTTGTTCAAATTTATTTCTCCCTAGCTTTCAACTATCTATGGATGATGCATGTTGATCAAACAATGTATTCTTCCGCTACATGCACATGTTGCGTCGTTACACGCATGTTCGCCTCTTGATGAAAACGAAACATTCTCCAGGTCGTTCACGACCAATGAGGGAGCAAAGAACTTCTGTATATTGAGCTCATATAAAGGCACCAATCAACTTCAAGCCCTGCAATTTCATGTTTTCACAAGTCACAAATTGCTCCATTTAGGGAAATAATGTTAAACTCGACATTCCCCACTGCCCTGAAATGTATAAGCGGGTACCTACTCGGCAGAGAGCAGCCGTCAGCGCGTCTTGTTATTAATTCCGAAACATTAAAAAACTAAATTATAATATCAACTTAACGCGAATAATATTTCTTTCTTTATTTATTTATGCCTTTCTTTTTTGATGTCATACTTTCTTTCTTATTTTATATTTCTTATTTTCTTCCTTTCCGCAGGTCTGTGCAGGCAAAGCTCACAACTAACATACATAAGGCACTGCAAGCTTAAAATCGACACGACTTCATGTACCCCAGACTCAAATCAATGCTTTCTTTAACAACCCTCAAGCTTAATAAGAGCATAAAATAAAATTATAAAGCTATTATAAACTTTTCAAGTTTCTTCTCCCCTTAATCGCGCACCATTCGGCAACAGATCAGACGTAACTCGCACAATTGGCAACAAAATAATGGTCTCTTGCTAGCTGCAGACAAAAATATATATTTATTTCAGAGCGTAATATACTTGAACGTTTTGAACGTGCTGATTATACAGAAAATACGACCGTCGTGCAACCGACAGAGATTTTTTACATAAGTCGAGCGAGTCTCAAAGTCCTCGATATATTTTACACCTGTTAGGGTGCCCGCACACCAAAAGCGTTAAAGCAAGAGTGCAGGCAAGCAAGAGTGCATGAAAGACTAAAAGACCATCTTCAGCACGCTTGCAATCTCGCGCATGCACGCTTTTGGTGTGTGCACTTGAATGCATTACCGTGTTCTCAAGCCACTCTTGCATTCTCGCATGCCATCTTCTCGCTTTAACGCTTTTGGCGTGCGGGCACCCTTAGACGCAAAACTTGATTTTTCTTCAAAAATTGTAGCTCCTTGTATTAGACATGTGCGTCCTTGACTTAAGGCACTAATTTTGAATAACTGAAACAAAAAATTTCGAACGCTAATGAAATCTTGTATTCAACAAGTCTCCTGTATTGACAACTACCTGTATGCTGGATACCTGGCACGAGCATAAGTGTTGACCCCAGCAAGCGGCATCTCAGACCACTGAGCCATGCTGGGGGTGGGACAGGCGGTGCTTCACCCCCGTGTCCTTAAGTGCGGATGTACTCACTCCGCCACAGGAATGGCATTGTTATGTACAATATATTTACCCTGTAAGCTTGGGCAATTGAGCCG
>VOMN01072142.1:0-32279 GCA_014899125.1 Orchestia grillus | reverse complement strand
ATCATGGTAGCTATATTATTTCTGAATTACGGTCATATATCTGTAATTTATACTCGAAAATGAATCATATTTCGTTATTTGAACGAGTACGTCATATTTTCTCACTTAACAGTTTTTAAACAGACTGTTCTCGATGATTTTTTCAAGTCTTTCTCTCTCGAAACAAGAATAATGCAATCAAATAGTTGTATAAAAATAATTTTGTGATTTGTATTCGTTGGGGCCATAACTTCATGAAAGTCAATGGATGTCTACGCTTATTCGGCGTCTAATTAACGCTTCATTCATGGAAAATGCGAGCAAACTAAAAAACCTGCGTTCATTCTATAAAAATAAGACAATTTATTCACAGTTCTGAGCGGAAAGGGGTTCTTATTTAACGTATGTTGTAAAACTTAAGAGGAAGAAACGGAAGATTTACTTCCCCCAAAAAATATTCAAAACATCGACAGAAGAAGTTTATGAATATTGCAACCACCGAGATGAGCTGAGGCACACACATCCTCAGATGAACAGCTTGTTTTTTGAAAGGCTTTTCCACTACACCTTCTTTATAAAACGTAACCAAGAAAAAAATGCACAAGGGAAAGAACAAAGAAGATACTGTGAAGCTCGTCACGCCGGAGGAGTGAATTCGGAATGGTGCTCTTTCGTGAGCGTTAAGGTAGTCGAAGTAATTTGAAAATATGAGTGATTTAAAACTTCAAACGGTTGTCACTTTGATGGGAAATGAAAAAAAATATTTGAGTTAAAATTTTCATGTGCCATTGGGGAATGAGATGAATACAATTCTATTTTAAAAATGTTTTTAGATATGAGGATGAGAAATTTTCTCGAACGCAAGTCCAGCGACAATCGAGTGTAGAAGTGGAGTAGTGCAAGCAAAGCTAATGGCTGCTTCAGCAGAGAGAAAGCGCAATGAAGAAATTAGAATGACAACAACTTTTAAACTTATTGAGTTTTTTCGAATCCGAGGCATGAACTAATTTTTCATGGACTTAATCATGATGCATCGACCGTCCATTGCATTCAACTTGACTGATTCTTTAATACAAAATTCTTACCTAAAAATGAAAGGAACGCAATTATTGTAAAATCAATTTTAAAAAATATAATAACTCTCAATCTTCAAATTTCGCAGTATCTAATGAAATGTGTGCTGAAAGTATCGTTTTTTACCTACTATAAGCATGTCAGCAAATCGAATTCAGGTCTGTAGGAAAAAAATACGAATCCGAGTCTTCCATACATGCATGCCCCTTATAGTTCAAAAACTTTTTACAGGTACCTACTTGATTTCTGCCCAATTACTGATATAAATTCCATGTATTCATAAATTGCACATTAACTGGATTTAAGAACCTAATTTAGCCTTTCTCGAACAGAATTTTTGTAATTTAAGCGGTGATATCATAAATAGCATAACTGTGTTCGAAGAAAAAACAGTATTGATTGACCTCTCGTATAGCTGATCTTTTTTGCTGGATCAGCAATTTCCATGCCGGACGAGCAATTTTTGTCGTCCACTTCTAAGTTTTCAAGTTTTTTTCGCCAAAGTTCGTGCATTATTCGAGAGTTTTCTCTTTCTTTTCAACAGTTTTCAAACGTCTTCCATCAAAGCCTTGGTTTTTACACAACTCTTCCTAGGTTTGCTTTGATATTGGCGGTAAAGTTTGTTCTTATGCAATGAAGTTTTCGGAGAACGAATAAATTTCATAGTAGAAGGACATCTTCTCTACATTGTTCTTGTCCTATCGATCTTCTTCTCAATGATTTTGAACGATTTCAGTTAGTGATGGTCTCTCAAAACTCAATGGCCTTATCTCCTTCTGTCGATGATGTTGTCGAAGATGGATGATCGGGAAGGCATTGTTTTTCTTGGGAAAAAATGATGTTTGCCCAGGTTTCATCGGGTCATAAATTTTGAAATGGCAGCAAATGTTATTTACGAGAGGGTTAAACTCGCACAGAACTCAACGTCATACTTATTGAAGGTACTAAACGCTAGGGTTTTCACTTATTTTAATTATGAGAACTTTACATGATACACAGGGAAAAAGATATTTTCATGTCAAGAAACGAGCCACAAAAGTAACAAGGCTTCAAAGTAATGCAGGAAAAATAGCTTCCTGTGAGTGAGTGACACAAAAAGAAGTTTAACCTACATTTGTTACATGATGCTCCCGAACTATTGCTTTAGCCCATATAATCAGTGTACAATAAAATCAAGGTAGTTAAACATACATACACTTTGTAATTGTTTTAAAGTTACCTGCAATGATCGATATTTGTTAGGATATGCTACCATATTTAGGAGTACAATAATATTCAATGAAGTACAAATAAGTTTTATTAGTGAAATGACTTCCACGCACGAACAATAGCGAGCCTTTTTTAGAATATTTTCGTTGCTAAGATCATTTGCATGGCCATGTTAGATAGTTTAAGTGTTTATTCATGGCATGCATTAAGCCTACGATCGAATACAACAGAGAATAACTTTCGAAGGTATCCAAATTTATCACTGAGTCAACTAAGTACAACGTCTTGCATTGAACAGCCTGTGGTCATTGCACTTGCTTCCTGTCTCTCAAACTGACACCGCAACCACACGAACAAAAGGAGGGCAAAACACGGCCACTCTGGGATTCCGAAGCGAATATTCCATTCCACGTGTATGCTATTTTTTCGTAGGCAGTAAGAAAAGATAAAATTTCGAAAGGTCGCGAAAATTTTGGTGACCTACATATTTGTTGAATACTTCGCCGAATTTTAGTTTCTATAAAACTGAGTGTAAACACAGGGCATCGTATTCTATCGTAGGCTGAACGTTACTACGGAAGATTCGTTGTGCGATGTTCAATGCGACGCACGCTTTTGCGTCTTCCAGGCAACGAGCTTATGCCACAAATGGTAACATTAGTATTCAAATATGCATTTAGTCGGCTCTCTCAGATTGGAGAAGCATTTTCTTCGGATTGTTTGCGGATTGAATTTCTGAAATGTTTTTAACAATCACGTCTCGAAGTAGGCACGTGAGCATTTTTCCAGGGCAGTACACTTATGTCAATCATTATAAAGAAAGCCCCTCGTTATATTGCAATTAGTCACATTGCCTTGACCTTTTCTCACTTTATACATAGTACGTCATGAATTGAGGTAATTGAAGCACTCATCATTGACTGATCGCTAGAGGATGTCTCAGTTACTAAATTTAACATTTTTGCTTTTTCACTCGCGTCGATGCTGTTTTACCTAATTTGAAGTCCATTGATTTTTCGTCTAACATAATTTATCAAAAATATATTGGGATTAGTCGTTACTAAATGATACAAAATCTACTCTCATGTAGAGCATCGGAATTAAGACGTCAGATTATTTTTTATTTACAACTCGTAACGGCAGTATCGCGGGTACAGGTCAGCCGAGAAATCAATTACTGCTCAAATTTTGAACGATTGTGGAAGGCCAATTTTACAGCCAACAAGGAGAGTTCAGCCAATTTTTCAGAGTCCAACCGTTATCAATTGCTGAATGAAATTTCTTCATTCCCTCAATTCCGAAATCGACGATCGCTTCCGCAACGAAAGAGATGGTCCAACTCTACAAACTTTCATTAAAGAAGATTTGAAGTTTCTTCTAGTGTTTCCTCCCACAGATCCGAAAACTGAACAGAAGTGAGCATCTGCTGCAGTAAAGTCACATTAAACCTTTTACGCCGACAATGATCAAGTTTGGATGGAGAACTGCTTCGATCTCTCAGCTGGACTCGGGTCGTTGCTCCCGAGGAAGCTAGCCAAGATCCATAGGTTCAGAAGCCTTAGCATCTGAAGGCCTCTGAACCGTGTCACTATAATTTCGAAAACCACTTTCCTTTCAGTTGACCATTGTATGGTGATTTTGAAAACACTGTCCTACCATACTAGACGCAGCGCTTTACTAGCATGAAAGTAAACTGTGCAGAAGAGTGAGAGAAATATCTCCGGGACGCGAGCTACTTCAATTCTTGCTAGATGTCGCAAGAATTTTCTGACCACTCTCGATCTGTAGCTCATCTTACCTTGAAATGAACTTCTTCACATCTGGTGCAGGCTTCAGATGCGCTTGCTCCGTGTTTTCCTGTTATTTGCTACACTAGTTGTACTTTATTTCATCTTTGCCTCATGGGCCAGCTCTCTGTTCGACGGCCGCAGTGTTCAGCTGTACTCTGGCTCTGCCACAGAGTGGCTCCTCAGTGGCGCATGAAAGAGAACCACTGAGCTCGGCGCGAGCTTCATGGCAGTCATGAAGAATGGAAAACAAAAGAATGGATGGGCTCCTAAACTGAACTATTCTACCTACGATGAGGTAGATAGCATGTGACCGCAAAGGTTTTACTGCGCTTTCGGGTTAGAATTTCACTTTCAGTATTCACGCAGACCTAGCGTAGTGTGCAATTGCACTGTCACTTGCACCAAAAGTTATGTTATTTCTCTCGATTTCTTTGTGCATTCGGACAGAAAATTTATTCATTTCAAAGATTTTTTGGTGTATTTTTATATCGAAAAAGCAATTTACTGATATTGATTTATCGGTAGGTTTCGTTAATGTGCATTGGATCATGATAATCCTCTTAAGATGTTTCAAAGTGTTTTACATATTGAGTTTAAAAATACCTGCAGTTGAGAAAATTATCAGCAGTTCAATAAACGTCGTATTTGAAGATTTCTTAAGTCATGATATCCAGAAGGAATTAAAATTTCAGAATAAAACAAGTCATTTCTAACGTAAGGACAAATTAGCCAAACATACAAAATTCAAAAGAATTGTAGTTCGCTGACTCCTGTGGCTAATAAGTTTCCTTTCTCTGTCTAGAACGGCAAAGAAATCAAAGCCAAATGCTCACAAGTTTTTATTGGATCCCTGATCCAAAAACCTTATTGTTTGAGCACCGACACAAGCTTTGTTCAAGACCATTTCCCCTCCTCTCTTGCTCAGGGAATCGAGTTTGAGCCAAAAGACGTCCCGTTGCTTTTATTTCTTTTTAATGGATTTCATCGCTCCAATATTTTCTTGGAATTTATTGGCATGTTGACTGCCCTCTTTCCTCGAAACAGAAGCTTCTTCGCTCCGAAAACAGTCTCGTGACAAACAACGAATATCCTCATCGATCGGGAAGAGCTTCTTCAAAGTCGCACCAAAAAGAATGAATTCATTTTGCTATTCGCGGGAGAGGGAATCCAATGAAAAGCGCTAAATTTTGTTATATTCAGAACAAATAGAAGGAAATTGAGCTGTTGAATACATTTTTGATCAAATACAAAAATTAAACTTACCTTGGGAATACTTCCATTAAACTTTCCATGGTGGTAACGTTTGTCTTCTATGAATAACTTTGCCCTTTCGTCAACAACTTCCAATCTCTTGCTTGTATGAGAACGCATGACTCTACATGGAGTGTCAGGTTCAGAGGATGAAACTGTAACAAAGCTCTGCACAAAATGCGACGAGCAAATAAGCATACTTCATAAACTCGCTCGTTTTCTGGCAGAGAAACCGTGCGCCTTTAAGTTAACAGTCTGGGTCCCAAGGCTCGTCTTGCCCGCACGTAAGCCTGACGTTCCTCCCTGCTCCCGCTTGTGGCATCCTCGTGGGAGACTCGAAAACTCAATCGCAGACGTCGGAGTTCTGTAAATATTTATGGTCTTAGCACGCAGCTTGGACACCCGCGTTCTTCTTTTCTGTACGAATTTTGACGCGAAACTGAGCTTTAATATTCAAATGAATTGACTGTGAACATCCTTACGGGGGAGCCCAATGATGTGTTCACGGATAAGTTTATTTTATATGCACGAAATGGTTCACGCTGATAGAAATCATCGATTATATTTCACTCAAAGATATTTTTCATCAGCTCACGTCATATACCAGAAAAGATATTCTTGTCAAGATAGTTGTTAATTTTTTTGTAGCTTCTTGCCCTCATGTTTAAGTACAATTATTATTCCTTAACGTCTAACGCACATGCACAGCATAGCCTGGAGCCCGTCTTATCCTTCACGGTGGAGTGCCCTCTTCTGTCCACCATCAATCTTCGTTACCTTATAAGAACCTTGAGATTTTCAGCGCCCGCCATACAATTGCTGACGGAAGGGAACGATGTGCTCCGCATCCTATTTGCATGCTCAGCATGGAAACTCCGGAGGAAACCCACCGTCTTTTCCGCAAAATCTGAGTTGGTGATAACGTGTTAAGGGCGTTGCAGCTGTGTACGAATGTGAGATGTGTGATGTTCGGATACGTACCATAAGTCGAATATTCTTCCTCCATTGAATGGCTGTGGATTTATACGAATGTAAGATGTTTTGGGTATAGATGGGCACCATAGTTCGAATATTTTTCCTTCATTGAATGGTCGTGGATTTGTGCGAATGTAAGATGTTTGGTGTGCACATGCTCACCATAATTTGAATATTCGTCCGTCATTGAACGGTTGTAGGTTTGCACGAACGTGCGCAGATGTGTGCAATAGTTCGAACGTTTTTTTTTTCGTTGAACGCTGAATACAATTGATGCTCGAGTAACATATTAATAGATCTATGAAATTTTTACCATTGTTTGTAAGAGCCCGAGGGAATTTAAAGCCAATTTGTGGTAGAGACCAACTGAGGTGAGCTGAAAAAAACAGTATTCATCATCAGAGCTGAAATTTGTGGAAATGTGAATTTTTGTTCATATTGTGGCCTTAAATATGAACTCTATGAATCCTATGTTTCTTGAAATAGCCGACGTACGGAAAAAATTAATAGGGTAAAAATACAAATTCCATTAATTTGAAGGACAATGAGTTTTACTACTTAACTAAAATTTTGAATAGAAATTATTAGCAGAATTTTGAAATTTCTACTCTTACTAACAAGAGTTAATATAACGATTTATATCCGTTTGACCTAATCAAAGATTCCTGCAAAATTTCATGCAATGAGGCTCTTCTTTTGACTAGATTCATCTCTAAAAATCCTCTTAAACTTCTTCAACGCACCGTGACGTCATATTTTTTAGGTCGACTCATCCCATTTCCCCCCTCATCTCCTTCCCCAGCTGTTCTTCAATTTTAGTACTCAGTAATAAATTACAGTAGGGACCCTAATAAATCCATAACTGGAGTTCTTTGAGATAATTTTTCGAGCAGAATCCCTTCCTTTGAAAAAAGGAAAAAACAACGGAAGAACGAGCACCATTAGAGAGACTCCCGTTGACAGAAAAGCGAAAAAAATATCCGCTTTCTAGAGAATTTGGCCGCTCGTCAGAGTTTCCTGTTTTGCTTCCATTGAAAAATGGCGCAGAATCAGGCTCGTAAATGACGCTTTCAAAACCGGGAAGGCAGCTGGGCTGGAGGAGTCAATTTAGAGCTTTTTAAATATAGGGACGCGTGCAGAAAAGCACATTGGCAACAGTTTTATTGTCTGGGCGTAGAAGTCATTGTAACAAGTGTTTATTGCAGAGTAGCTTAGGCTTTTAGAAAAACTCAGATTAAGTTTGGAGGCGAAGGAAAATTTCCTATTTAAGAAAAAATTGGAAGTCATAACGGTGTGCTTCTACAAAAATCTGCTTACAGTTGCGTAGAGTTAAATAAACCATGCTTCAAATGAATAGGTACTAGATTCTCCTTCTCGATTGATGCCGTTATATTCTTCGTAAAATTTGCACTAGTTAAATGAACTTCTTTGCTTGGACGTATCATTTTCATAGCCGTCGCTTGGCTTTTAGCAACGATTATTGGGCTCCTGAGATACTTAAATACTGGATGCATTTTCCGTAGACTTATTTTCAAAATTCATATGCGTGTTTGTACATTAAAGGTAATGGTTTACAGTTGGTTTTGATTGGTGAAGATTCAAATATTTCAAAGATTGCATATCGAAAATAGTACTAATTCTGTTCACCCACATTAATCGCACTCATACAGTTTAGATAATCAGCCTCGCGTGAAGAAGACGTAAACCGAGAAGCACATCGCAATAACTAGAGGGCTCAATAGGTTGTTTTGTCCAATCTTCAGATAGACAAGAGGAAATATTCTGCTAAGTTTATGTTCTTGGAAATGGCATTCCAATCCTTCCAAAGCTGTCGTTTGACTGGGATGTAGATCTCAGCCTTATCGTGAGTGCGTCTGGTGATACCAACACATCAAAGACGCAAACAGACGTATAAGAAGACAGATCCTCTGTTTTCTCATCAAGGAAGGAAACAATATCCATCAGATTCAAAATTAGATGTCAGTGTAATAATATTCATCATACTTATGGAATATTTTTTACTAATTTCATTAAAAATGCTACAAATAAAAATTGTCTACATTCATTGATGACAAAATCAACGATGACAACAGATAGGATGGACTATTATTCTCCACTAAACAGTTGCTTTTATTTTAGAAACACAGTAGACTCGTTATTTTGCAGTGATTATAGAAAATATGAGCGCTAATTCTTGTTTACAGAAAAAAATTCTGCATTTATCTTTTAAGCGAAAACATTATAACTAACGGTAGATAGACTGGGGAAACATAGTTATAATAACTTTATGTCACTTCAAAATATTCATGCCCACTTCTACCTATTCGCAGACACGTTCTGGCTAGTTTCCGGTTACTTCTTTTAGTCTTCCCCTTGCGAACTAACTTGGAACTTTTTTCACAGTTAATAATTTTCACAGCATTCTCGTTGAACTTGTGATCTCACTCGGTATGACCTTGTGACATCACTGACTTTATGAACTCACTGACCGTGTGACCCCACTGACCTTGTAACCTCACTGACCTTGTGACCTCACTGACCTTGTGACCTCACTAACCGTGTGACCTCACTGACCTTGTGACCTCACTGACCTAGTGACCTCACTAACCGTGTGACCCCACTGACCTCGTGACCTCACTGACCTTGTGACCTCACTGACGTTGTAACCTCACTGACCTTGTGACCCCACTGACCTCGTGACCTCACTGACCTTGTAACCTCACTGACCTTGTGACCTCACTGACCTTGTGACCTCACTGACCTTGTGACCTTGTGTCCTCTCGAACTTGTGACCTCAGTGATATCGTAATCGGGCAAACGCGATATTCCAAAGGGCACATTCCTACCTGGACAAGCAAAAGTCTATGTGGTTTTCGGTAGGTTTTTTAGTTTTTCCATATAGTTCACTGCTCAGATTGCATTTTTACGTTACGATTTGCTCCGAGCTGGCATTCTTCGAACACGCAGGCAGTCCTCGATATTTAAGTGCATCGTGATTGTTTTACGTGTGATTTGTTTTGTCAGTGGCACGTATTTCGAATCAAAATGAATAACAACCAAATAAGGAAGCGCCTTGAGCCTTGTATATGGACTTCATTATTCCACTGATTCATTTGAATTCGTTTTAAAGGTTAACGTATAAGCTTTTCACACTTCCCACGAGCTTTCTGACTTCATAGACTAAATTTATGCTTCCTTCAGCTCGGTTACAAGTTTGAAAATAGGCACTCACTGAAAATATGGAAGTAATATTCGCTTCATGCCTATAGCAGTTTCAAGGAGAGGCTACATTTGAACATATAACCACAAGGAATCTTGAAAGGAAGCTTCGTTAGCCGTACTACATGTTTAATTCTACGGCTTCAACGCAAATGTAAATTGGTTCTATTCATTTCCGACGTCTGCTCGTTTTTGCTGCAATGAAGCGGCTGACGTTCGATGGCTCAGTTCACTTCACACGGCCCGTATGGAGACCAGGCTGTGTACACGGTTCTCAGCAGGGGCCGAGGGTTGTCAGCTGTGCAGCAGCGGCTCCAGCTCACGGCTGTTTAAAGATCGCTCATTTAACTTGCATTTGGCTGGGGTGAAGTTGAAACCTACATTGCTCTGGGGGTATTTTCAACAATTCAATTCCAGATTCTTCATGCGGTGGTGAATTAAATAGGTGTCATTCTGCGAGCTTTAATATTAAGAACTAAACATTTTTTGTAAGTTCCGCATATACGTATTTCGCTTTGATAATATTGTTCACTTCAGTTTCACGTTAGCATATTTTCTTCGACATTTTATAACTAATTCGATCTTCTTTATTCGAAGTTATATATTTGTGATGTGTACGCTACTGACTCGCTTCAGGCACATTTCTTCCCTCCATCATATGGTTTCAATTGCGTGCACAGTTACACATACATAAATATACATTATCGAGACGTTTTATACAGTATTATAAAGTTTTCCATGGAAGGTGAGGCAACGTTTATAAAAAAATTTCATTGGTTTGAGCAATTAATATTAACTAAAAAATTTATCAATGGAGTAATAAATTAGTTTTTTTGACATCAAAGAACTAGTACAAAAAAATTTGACTAAATAAATTTTACCTAGATATACCACCTTGAATACGTTAGACCCGAATATAAGAAATTCAGCAGAACTGCTTACTTTTTCTGCGTTTTATCCAATCTTTACAAATCATAAATGGTGGGAGAAGCATATAATATTCCTATTTCATAAATGAACCATCGAACGGATGTTCATTGTTCAGAAGAACAGAATTTCCCATCAAAACCTATCTCGATCTTAAGAAGACCTGTTTCGTTTGATTTAAAGTGACAGGCAGCTTAGGAGAAACTTTGTAAGGCATTCTTGTGAGATCAGTAGAGTATCTTCAAGGGCAGAGTTCAGGAGATGTGCGAGCGAGATGCAATGCATCCTCTAGGAATAGGCCCTCAGTGCTCAACTGAGTGTCGTGAGGTGAACGTGTCGACTTCAGAGCTCTGACCGAGACTTTCCAGCTCGAAGGGTAGCCAGCGTAGTTTTCTGTGTCAGTAATTGCATTAAAATTGTCTGTGTAGGGCAAAGTGACGGTCATAAAGTTTCAAAAAATGTTGTTCCAGCATCTCGACTTCTGTTGTAGTTCCATGGTTAGAAATATAACAAAAACTCGTACCAAAATTTGATTATGGGCAGCCTCTGATAAAATTAAGGCTGAGCGAGAATTGGTGTTTTGCAGTAGTGCTTAAAGCAACACAGATTAGCGACGCTGACTTGCTGCAAGTTCGTACACTTGCTACAAGCACGCACACTTGCTGCAAGAACCTACACTTGTTACAAGCACGCACACTTGCTTCAAGAACCTACACTTGCTATAAGCACCTACACTTGCTACAAGCACGCACACGTGCTGCAAGAACCTACACTTGCTGCAAGCACGCACACTTGCTGCAAGAACCTACACTTGCTGCAAGTGCCTCCTTTTGCTGAAGCACCTACACTTGCTGCAAGCACGCACATTTGCTGCAAGACATTACACTTGCTGCAAGCACCTACGCTTACTGCAAGCACCTACGCTTACTGTAAGCACCTACACTTGCTGAAAGCACCTACGCTTACTGCAAGCACCTACACTTGCTGTAAGTACCTACACTTGCTGTAAGCACCTACACTTGCTGTAAGCACCTACACTTGCTGTAAGCACTTACACTTGCTGTAAGCCCCTACACTTGCTGTAAGCACCTACACTTGCTGTAAGACTGTATGAGAAGCATTGCATTATGGAAGTAGGTACGCGTGCAAAAAAAAATGTCTTCAGGGACGACATTTGTCTGAAAGGAACAATTATATTCGTTAAAATGATACAGATTGATTGTTGGTAGTGATCTAAGAGTAGCTACCATTTTCAAAATAATACTATGTGATGAATAACTGTAGGGAAGATCTCCTTCCAACAACGCTTATCAACATAACAATTGTTAACAGTTTAATTTTTTCGGGATGTTCAGAACTGAGTTTTTATACAATGATATGATATTAGGAATAAATAATGCATTAGCAGCAGCGACATAACTTACTAATTCAAGAGAGAAAATTAACTTTTGCGTAGCTGAAATAAATTACTTTTACGATGGCACCGATTTCTTTCTCAACTCAAAGAAACAGAAATAAAAGTAACCCAAAGTCTGCAATTGACCCATTTTTTTGACCAACCTTCATTCAATAAATACGTGCAACACCTTTTCTCTCCATGCTTCGTTTGAATATTGTACTTGTTTTCATTGCACATTTCTATACTAATGAGAATATTTTAAACAGGTATACCAAAACGAAATTCCTTTCAGTCGTTATTTATCAAATTAGCACCTTAGCGAACCACACGGTCTGGGCAACCGATGGTGACCGTGTGAATACGGTCGTTGCATCCAAAAATCTGACGGTACAACGGTCGTTACATCCAAAAATCTGACGGTACAACGGTCGGTATGGTCAAAACTCTGACGGTACCGACCGTATGTCCAGAAACAATTTAAAAATTTTCTCATCATTTAAGATTGGTTTTTGCATCCACAAAAGCGAGAAACTTCAATCTCAATATTTGCCTCCATCCAACCCATTAGACTTTTAGTTTGGACCAAAATTATCTCTCAGAAAGTAATGGTGGAAGCGACTCCACGTCTCCAGTCCACAAAAGATAATCAGGAAATATAGCGTAGAAAAATGCATTTTCCATGTTCGAGTTTCAAGTATGGAATCTAGTGCAAAGGTCAACAACCATCGAAAGTTTTCCAGCGACACTTGACAGTCTTGAGAGATTTAACAGGATAAGTTGGCTCATAATTATTCACCGGAAGCCAGGAACATAACGTGACAAAGAGTTTATGTTCATGAGAAATGGCATTTGAAACCTCCGTAAAGGTCTTTGTCAATAAAGTTCATGCTTAAGCCTATATCGAAAAAGAAATTCTAAGATAAGGCTGCATTTTACTTCGTACTAAAAACTAGCGGTAGCCTTATTTGTACATACAATAAGACTGCATTTGCATTTTTACAAGAAGCTACAAAAATCCTTGTGAAGAGTTTCCGTACGGCCCTTCTGATTGACAAAGGGCAAACTAAAAGCAATTTAGACAGAGAAAATGAGACAAAATTTTCATTCTTGTGATGTAAAAATTGACTATTGTTAACGTCCGACTCAGCTGACTAACTTTCAACTAGGCTGTAAATTTAAGGTTATGATCAATTTAGAAATACACTGGGATTGGCGCTAAAGACGTTAAACATAGGTTTTGATGACAGTTAAAAATAGCAAGAAAATCAACCGTAAAAAATGACCGAATATAAAGCGGACAATGCTAGGAAATACTTTTATTTTACCAGGCTAATCAGGTTCTTGTGAAAGGGCTGGAAAATCTTTAAATACTCCTGCATGAAAAATTGAACTTGAGTTCAAGTACGAATACAGAAATCGAAAGCAGAAAAATTATCGGATTTGGATTTTCGATGATTACATGATTTACGTTCTTCAAACAAATTTTATTACATGTGGTGAGATAATAGGATAAACTGGGAAAAATCAAAATCATTTTATACCAGAAATCACTTCAAAGTCGTGAACTCAATGCTAACTTTCCAAAAAACACAAATGAAAATTTTTTGTGAGTTTGATTGCCGTTAAGACGATACAACTAAGCTTCATTCTACTACTGCTATATCTGTGTTTGTTTTCGTAAAAATGGAAAAATTAAACTGGAAACAGATCCTTGCACAATTTTCACTGTTGGGACCATGCATAATAACATTCAAGATGGCTTCCTGTCAAAATAATGCTCGCCTGAAAAGTGACAACGGCTTCCATTTGCAAAAATGACACCACGTCTGAGTGCTCTTTAATTGGAATGACATTCATGCGAGTAACTGACTTTACGAAAGTTCTTATCTCGAGCTCGTGATGTAGAAGACTCTTCAGGATCTCGAAATTTTCTCTATGGCTCTCAAATTTCAATGCGACTGGCCAGTTCGACTCTCTCATCACGTAAACAAAACACAAATATTCAGTCAGCAGCCGGACACACAAACGAAGGCGTAATTACGATAAAAACTCTCGATTCGTTGCTTCATTTCCCAGAAACATTGTACGCTTGTTATGCCTCAAGTCCGTACTTTGTTTAAAGAAATACTCAAACTAAAGTGCGGTGGTTAGTACGGACTATACTTATGGCTTCGTGTCTTGAGGAGAAATGATACAAAGTGGTTAATTTCTTGTAGATTTCCGTGCTTAAAAAATATCGGTTCGAAGTAAAATTTTTACTCGCGTGATGAACTTCCTATCCAATGTACTAATTTTTTTCACTTACTAACGCTCTAAAAACACTCCGCGAGGAAAATGCCTCGCTGACAAAAGTATTAATATTAAATGACTGCAAAGTTTACTCGCAGCAATTTCCTATCATTTAAAGCATAACTGATCATAACATTTTGTCTCATACTGGGAAATTTGATAGGCTGGGAGAAGTCTACTGATAACAGAGCAAGAGACGTGCAAGAACTCTCACCGTAGAGCTGTACCTGATGATACATATTTACATGGATACGTGTTCACATACCTGTACATATTCATATTACATACGTACAAATATGTACTGATCTGAACTTGCTGCAGCTGATGCCACCAAATCAAGGATGAAACTCCTCCTATAGACCTATAGTCATATAACTTCACGTGAACACTGATATCGTTTACATGAACTGTTTTGTCTGGTATCTATATAATCATAGTATACTACTTCAGTCAACAGTAAACCTAATAAATTTAACGCTAAATATTTTTGATCAATGTTGATCCCATCCCTTAAATTTTGCGTAAGGAAATTACAAAATTGACGAGCAAATTCTAAACAAACAGTATCCTCAGCTCTTCCATGAAACTTGCATACAAGAAGATAATCCGCTAACCTTTACGAATGCTGATATGAATGTGTGTGAGCAGCACTCGTAAGCCAAAAAACGAATGGAGACCAGGTTTTTTTTGAGAGGAAGGTTTTAAACAGAGGGGAAATCATGAACGCATCTCAGTTCATTCAGCATCCAAGTATGATATATTAGGCGTAATAAATGCTCGTTCTGCTGTACATAATAATACACAGTGAATTGGTTTGTTGCTTGCTTGCTCTCTCCGTCGGACCTTCCAGTCGCGCTGATGTGCGGCGGTGTCATAAGAATGGGAAACCGAACATTGCATTTTTTGAAATATTTCATATCGTACGATATAATGAATAGCGTGTTTCAAATAAATTTAACCTAACTGGAATGATAATGTTTATTTGATAAAACACGACGTGACAGGAGTTTGGTTAACTTACTTTGGTTATAAATAGTTGATCAAATGGATAGGACATTTGTGAACAATAACCTGCTTTAATGGGAAAATACCATGAATGTAAGAATGAGTGCAGCAAGTCCCGTCATTTTTGATGGGTTGGGCGACTGGTTGCAGAATGACAGTTTTGTGAATAATATAAACTGGCTTTTCGATACTGTCGAGCAAAGCTTTACTGTAGGACATCACACGCCTCATTCGTAAATCCCAATTCTAAGCACTGGAAGTTGTCGTCTGCTTCGCCTTATGAAAGCCTTTCACAAATTCTCGCGTAGATGCCTCTCGCCTGAGCATAAAAATGTTATAGCTGTATAAATTCGTAAAAACTTTGTAAAATGTTCCACTGCACCAAGACGAGCTGATTGTACGTGATTGCAGTTGTAATTACCCTGTTATTATGACTGACGCGTAGTATTGATAACTCCTTTTTCTCTGTAGTTACAGTTGCAGTAATGATGGAATAATTATTTTAATTTCGGTTGTGGCATTGATTGCCTCAGTTTTCAGGAAGCCATTTTAGTGAAAGTGACCGAATTATGAAAAAGCATTGCTGCACTCATAGAACTGAACATCTGGGTTCATATCCAGTGAAAGAGAAATGTTATCTTTCGAAAATACGTTTATTACACGTATAGATGTATGTGTGGGCTCATCAATAATAATACGTGCAATAATTATATAAGGTATACATAAACTGCTTCCGGGTACTTACCGCTTCAGTTAAAACATTGCTACATAGGTAACTGAATATGCAAAAAAAAGTTCTATCAGAATTATTCCATTGTCAACAGTAGATGTGAATTCCATGACGTATGTGTTGAAGCCAAAAATAATATGGATAAAGTCCATATTTAGACTAACCGAATCCTTAAGCCGTCCAAGCATCTGTCACGCCTGAGTTAGAACTTATACATGTCGTAAAATCAGCCGAGAATACCGTGAAATGGCTGTAAAAAACCCTCGATCTTTACCATTTCAAATGAAATAATGAAAAGCCAGCAAGAAGGTACGGAGTACGGATATTTATTGCCTGTCACCAAACTAGGGACTCGAAATTGGTAGTTCTACTCAAGAAACACGGGTCTTGACCCTCAGAAACGGAGGTGAGAGCTCCAGAAAACCTGCGCAGCAAACGGTATGCAATATTCTATGCTGTCGAGTGGGCAGCGAACGCCGGCTTCTCTCACCTTTGTTGCTCTCCTTTTTAAGGAAGAATTCCTGGGAGTTTGTCGTCGCACAGAAATACAAGGCTTGAAAAATTCTCGAGTGAGACGATTGCGCAACTGTGACTTGAGTTTTAATTCTTCGAAGCGAAAGAGAAGTCGATAGTTAGAGTTTTTCGTGAATTAAAGCGTGAAACATTTGGTCGTTTTTCGACCGTTCTGTTTTGTTTACGGAAGCAGTGTGTTATTTTTGGTGATGCTGGGGTTTTGTGCCAGGATTATGGCTTTACTGCTGTGAAGAACCAATTGCTGGACCGAGTAAAGATTCTTTCTCAGTTCAGCCGTGTCAAGTGATCCCAAAAGTGACCGAATGTGACGAGTATTGATGCATTTCGAGTCTTAACATTATTTTGCGTTCTGCAGAATGCGATATAAGAAAGCTATTTTGGAATTTTGAAACCATATTAAACTTGTGTTCGACATTTACAGAAAACGAAAATTACATCATAAAAATTGGCGTGGTCTAACTTACAATTTTTGATGATCTAGAAATAATGATGAGCCAACTCATGATGACTTAAACGTTAGCGTCACAAGAACGGAGTCTCCTTGAACTTGTGCACTCCTTGATCTCGTGCACTCCTTCAACTCGGGCACTCCTTCAACTCGTGCATTTCTTCAACTCGGACACTCCTTAAACTCATGACCTCCTTGATCTCGAGCACTCCTTGAACTAGTGCCCTCCTTAAACTCGTGCACTTCTTCAACTCGAGCATTCCTTGAACTCATAACCTCCTTGATCTCGTGCACTCTTTGAACTCGTGCAATGACGAGCCAAATTTACTAGGTGATTGTACGGCAGTTACTCGAGCTGACCTGGTTATCTTTTCCATAAAACCAGTGACGCGCTCGGCCTCCATTGAGTGGAAGACCAATAACGAGACTTGGAATGTAAATTTTTTGGATATCCAGAGGTTACCCGAGAACTGGTGACGACGTTGTCGACCGTGAGCCACCAAATCGTTTTCTGGTGAAATATCTGAGTTTGGTTCTCCAGACAAGACTATTTGAACATTGGGGGATCGCTGCTGCGCAGTTTCAAATTCGTACACGTGAAAATGCGAATTTCCAATCTTATTCAAAGGAAATCAATACGGTGATGCAAAACAGGATGCATATGAACATACCGAAAAACTTTGTCAGCAGCACTGGCTTCAATAACGAATTCTAAAATTGGCGATCTGCAGTCGTACGTTCTCGAAGAGAACTACAGGCTTGGTGCTTTTAGTGATGAATCCCTGCGTCACGAGAGAGAACACCCATGTAACACTGTGTAAAATGAAGTTCCAATGCAAACCTGAAGCCAGGAGAGGATCAAGAAGGACATGAAAAGCGGAGCGCAAGTTACGAGTTGGATGCAGAGTGTAGAAAAAGGTATCCCTTAGTCAATTAGACGTTCATGGAAAATATCAAGAGATGGTCAAATATTTACTGAGAGCACTGTATAGAGTACAAAGGGCAAAGGAAGAATAAATGAATGTAAACTTGAGTGCCACGTAGAATACAAAATGAAGAAGAAAAGTACGAAGTAAGGAGTAAAATACAATAAAGTGACTGAGCGAAAAAATCTTTTGGGAGACAAAATTTAATACATCAAATTTATTATTTGAATATTATTCTTTACACCTTAGTTACCGCATATTTCTGGCACGTTCCAGACTTCGAAAGGCATGACTCCCATCACTTGCACATCTGCTGAGTTCCGGGACTGTTGAGGAATTAAATTTCTTTGAGGAATGTTGATTAATTTGAGGCTAGTAGTATAGCTTTAAAAGAAGAATTTAAATAACAATTAGGATATTTCATAAAAATATAAGTTTACACTGAGTATTTGAGCTCATTTTTGTCTATATTTTTCAGTTTATGATTGTTTTAACGTATACTTCAAGACTTTACAGTATAGAGACTTTGGATTGGATTGTATGTATAGAGACTTTACAGAGTAGACTTCCATTTTACAGCTAAAAAATGGAAGTTTACTCTGTAGACTCTATAAAATCAAACTAGAGTCCTGGCAGTTGAGTTGTGGTCGTCGTCCACGTGTTTTCTTGTAGTGCGCGAACAGAAGATGAACATAGAAGCAATCTAACGCTAATTACCAATTTATTTTAGTAGGCAAAATTAACGGGCCTGACTTGTAAACAGCTGTGTCTTCTTTTTATATACTCACTTCTTAGAGTCTAAGCAATATGCTTTTAAGAATGTCCCTTTCACAGGAATAGAGTGAAATTTCAACAGCTTTTTGTACTTCTATGTCTTGGCAGCGAGCATTTCCCTAGTTCTTCAATTTCATATCCGAATCATTTCCAAGTTCACTAATGACCTGATAATATCGTCCAGATTAGACCTCAGTATCACAGCAGACTAACACAGTTGCAAAGGATAGGCAATAATTGCTTGGCTCCCACCCCATAATCTTTAGGAAACAGAGCACGTTACTGCCCTCGGTTACCGTGTTAACTGCAGCAGTAGGCCGGAGGTGCAGCTTTGTCGGCCTCCCGCATGTAAATTGCCCTTTGCCACCAGATTATCTTCGTCGCTGCTTTTCCGGAAGACCATTTAGTCTAATTTCTTTAATAAGTGCTGTTGTCGTTTCATAATATTTGGATTAAGACTCTTATCATTCTAGAAACCATAGTATTATAGCAGTGTAAATCCAATCCATGTTTCATTTAGACCAATATTGCAGTGAAATATGTTTTGCATTATTCTACACCTTTTTTTAAATAAAATATTACTTCACCCTTAGTAGTAAATTCTATAGCAGTTTTATTTTTTGCTATTTTCCCCCATTTCTCTGGCTGTGTGCCCTTAAAACGTGATGTGTATGTAGACTATTAAGTACGACATCGAGTAACAAAGATTAATAGGAAGCTTGCATCAAAGCGAGCGGATTAGGAACTCTTAAATGTAATTTCCTTTCCATTAATTCTTCGAGAGGAGAAATAGTTTGTACGGTCGCATCTCACAGCTACATGAAAGCCCAGCTGTTAAACAGTCAAATCACACCATAATTGCTATGGTGTGACCAAGAATGACTAGAAAAAAATATACGAAAAGAAATGAGAATAAACCTGAGTGTGAGTTCGTCAAAATGTCACGGTGTCCACATCGGAGAAGGGAAGATGAGGAAATAAAAAAATAAGGCTAACTAAACTCTAATTTAAGTTAGCTCCAGACTAACAAAACTCTAAGTTAACTTAGCTCAACTGATCTAGACAAATTACCGTACTTCGCTTTGCAAATGAAAAGGTAAGGAAATTCTCGTACGAAAGATAGCCCGTAACTTGAAAAGTAATTTTTTGGATTTCATGTGTCGAAAACCCTCTTCCTCGCGCTGCCGTTTGCCGGAGTTTAATCCCCGGCTTCCCATTGGTCGCCGCCAGGCACAAGAGAGTCAGTTTCAATGAAAACAACACGCTCGGTCAGTCGCTCTGTCACGCATGCCAAATGATCTGAACTCAAGCCTAAGGAAAATCGAGCTGCTGAGTTTGGCAATCAATATTTATGTATTTATGATACCCTCCTGGACACTCGAATATTTCGAAGCCCAGCTGAGTTCTGATACTAGGAATTGAATAGTGAGACCTAAATCTGTTAGTCCACATACTGTGGAAGTAGCTACAACTACGGAGCAACAAAATGTTTGAAAATGTTTTTAGAGGTAATGCAGAAAAATTGAGTGTGTTTTAATTATTCGATACCGATTTTGAGAAAATTTTCTTGCCTACAAGAAATTTTCTTGCCCCCCGAGTATGGGAACTTAATTGAACTGAAGTAAAAGTAATTTTGAGTCAGATTAGCTCACACTTTGAATAAAATGGCGTTAAAAGCACGTACACCATTTGGAATTTTCACGACTGGGCTAAGGCAAAAATGAGTTTATAATAGAAATGACCCGTCAATAGAAAGATGCAGTTATCCGAAGAAAGAAACATTACAAAAATGTTTTTGAATTTTTGTACATAAAAATTGGTAAGAAACTTCATTCGTTAAGGTAGACTGAACTTGCTTCTTTAGCCCAGTCATGCTGTATGAAAATCGAACGGCTTCCTTTTTTGGTTATTTTGAAAATTTGGATTCAACTTGACTCAGTCATCCCGTTCAAATAAAAACTTGGTAAGAGTTTAAATCACAGCACTAGCACAGTTTTTCATTGGTCACCGACTGTCATACAGGTATGAATAGTGTATAACAGGTATATTCTCAGGTTCCAACTTTTCAATATCTCATACTTTTCTACAATAAACTTGCGGTCTTAGATGTCGTTTCAGTTTGATGTCTAAATTTCTTAATTATATCGAATTCACCGTAATGAAACCGGTGCCAACAAGTGCAGGACTTTGGCTAAATTCATTTCTTTGCCCCAAAATCGAAACAATAAATGCTATTGTACTACTAAATAACTGAAATTTCCATCAGAAATTACCGACCAGTAACGCAATGATTAAAAAATACAGCCTCAGGTGACGACTGTTTGCAAATTTTCTAAGTTAGATAAAATTCACAAAATTTTATAATAAAATCATTGCATTTGAGAGTTCTCATCGTGGGTTCGCCGAGTTTTGCAAATTAAAGGCCGCGAGCTATTGGCATCTGTGAAAAGTTTTTGTTGTCGCTGAATTACAAATGTCGAGCAGCCTCTGTGGTTCTGTAGTCAATTGCAGTTAAAACCTGACTAATGATGAGATGCTTACTAAGTCTAAATGATAGATGAGGGCAATCTATGACAGTGGAAATGTTTCATAAGTAAACGACGAGCAGGCTAAATTGGTAAAGAAACTCTGTGATTACTAATGATGTTTGCCCGCTATGTTTGTATCGTTTTAATTAACGAGTACGTCTGGTAATTTTCGGCTTTGAAAATTGAAAATTCACCGCTAATTGCTGGAAAATTACGCTTCGAAAACCTAGTGATTTTGGGCGTGCAAATACAGTCCCAGGAAATTAAGAGGATGTTCTGGCTTGTGAGCCAATTACTTCTTGCGAGGCGTTTTTACAGATGAGAGCATCTGTACTTCAGTAGTCCTTTGTTCCCTGGCATACAGTTGTTGGCAAAGCGATACAGTTTATGACGGGTTTTGACTACATCATGGATTTTTTCCTCGATTGGTGGAACGCAAAGCGTTGCGCTGCTGACATACGAGGCTTCATTTCATCACTTTTTAGAGCATTATTTTACTAATGTCGATTCGTTCAAAAAATGAAATTTCTCAGTAATGTACCATGTGTTGTTTTTCATAATAGCAGCCAGCAGAGCGATGGGATAAAAGAGTAAGGCTGCAATGAGCACCAGCGAACTGTTACGCACAAATTTAGGTAACGGTCGGAAGGATGTACGAGTATCTCAGCTCGCGTGACCGCCAATCAAGGAACGTCATAGTATAACCTACGAAGGCAAGTGCAAGAAACAAAAGTTACCTATACCTCAGAAAATCTTTCTCAAAATAATTTTCCTTCACTTCACGAGTTTTACTGGAATGTAATGTGATAGGATGTATAACTCGGCGTAGCCTTTTGCTCTGAGAAATATTTATGAAAAAAACTTTTCTAGGAGGACTGGAGACGAATTTCATCTTGAGATGAAACGTTTCTGTTTAGTTTTTCTCCTCAGAAGTAAAGCACTTGCACTGCTAAAGAAATGCTTCTGGTTCTGTCTAGGGCATACTAATGTGGGCCAGAGCATGACTTGCGCACACGAGAATAAGACTGGGTGCACGGCTTAAGTAGACAGCAGGACTTAGTCATGTACCTCTAGGGCTGGACTAAAAGTAGAACTAGGGGTAATAAAAGATAGGACTAGAGGTAGAACTAAGAGCAAGCTAGAAGAGCACCTGAGGCAGTACTAAGGGCACTCTAGCAAGGCACTAGGCAGTATTAAGAGCACTCTAGCAAGGCACTAGGTAGTATTAAGGGCACTCTAGCGAGGCACTAGGCTTTATTAAGAGTACTCTAAGAAAGCACTAGGCAGTATTAGGAGCACTCTAGCGAGGCACAAGGCAGTATTAAGAGCACTCTAGCGAGGCACTGGGCAGTATTAAGAGCACTCTAGCGAGGCACTAGGCAGTATTAAGAGCGCTCTAGCTAAGCATTAGAGGCCGATTTACGGACTTTGAGAGCCGAAGTAGAGAGCTGAGGGTCTTGAAAGGATTTCCTGCAAGATTTTAACTGTATTCTCTTTACTTAATCCCAAGTATTTCCTTAGATTTACTTTAGTCATTTGAACGATTCTGAAGGGAAATTGAGGCATTTTATCTCATGAAGTTCCGTGCAAGTCTTTGGTTGCGATTTCCCTTCGATTACACGGCAAAAAAATCCACTCTCATGGAGGCCTGCTCTCCTTACATTAGATCGTCAAGGCTCTCCCGTTGAAGTGGAACCACAATTTTCCAGCACTGCATCTCGCTCTTTGTTCCTCCATGATGACACCTGAAGCCTCAGGTCCAAAGTCATTAAAACAACGGTTCACTTATGCGGTCGAGCTGAGGCCTAAATGGAAATTGTTGCGAATGGGGTCAGGAGGGAATGTTTCTGAGAGAGAGCCGCGGCAGGGGCCGACGAGCTGAAGCTAGGGTGAATGTACGTGTGACGTAGTTGGAACTGAAGAAAATGGAGGGAGAGTACGTGTGACGTAGTTGGAACTGAAGAAAATGGAGGGAGAGTACGTGTGACGTAGTTGGAACTGAAGAAAATGGAGGGAGAGTACGTGTGATGTAGTTGGAACTGAAGAAAATGGAAGGAGAGTACGTGTGACGTAATTGGAACTGAAGAAAATGGAGGGAAAGTACGTGTGACGTAGTTGGAACTGAGGCATGAGTTATTATTTCAATTTGTACGTGTACTCAATTAGATAAATGTGTACGTGTACTCAATTAGGAAATAATTTGTTTCATCGGCGGCGACAAGTCTACCAGGTCGGAAATTCGTCCTCATTTTTACATCTCTGCCGAATTACTAAATTAATTAATGCATGAGTCACGTCCCATTTTAATTTACTCTCCGCTGGATATAGCTCCCCGACCGGCATCATTTGGCAAGATTGCACGCTCTGACTTTTCTTCTTTAAGGTCAGAATTTCAAAAGTTCGTCTTCGGTGACGATGCACTAATCTTTAAAATCCTTCAATTTGTTCTCAGTGTGTTTTCTTGAAAAAACTTTATTATCCTGCATTGAGAAAATTGAAGTTCTCTTAATTTAAGATATCTCGAACTGGTCTTTCAGTGGCAAACACTTTGAATAAATATTTCCCTGTAAATATTTTTTCCTAGGTTGAATATCCTAAAATAACATTTGGAATATGACATTTCAAAACTTGCTCACAATTTTTCAAGTTATACCAGTTCTTCTGAATTTTTTTACAGTTGCTGTTGCGTGTTTTTGCTGCAATCTAAAGGAATCTATGCGACTTACTTTTGCAGTAAAAACCACAAGTGCCTATCATTTGTCAATACACAAATATACTTTTTTTCTTTTTTTCACGCCTGCGATGCGCAATGGAATTTCATGGAGGTTTCCAATTTTCCAACATTTACTATAGGACACAAAACGGAGCGAAAGGTGCAAGCAGGACTTACGAACAAGCCAGTAATATTTCCCTGATCACGGTCCGTTTACTCCTTTTCACGTTCAAATAACTCTTGCTTTTGTCGGGGGCTGATAAAGACGTGATGAGCGCATTTGATGGTTGGCGGGGAAAAATGCTCATGATATCATGGCTCATTTGCGACTCTAAATGGTGTTTGGAAGATAAAAATTTGAGCTCCAGAACCGCTAAAACGAACACGAATGCGTCGAGCTTTAGTCCCTTATGAAATCTTGCAAAGCGAATTTTTTTGGCTTTGGCAAAGCCTTACAATTTTTGCTCTTCCGTAACCTTTGGATTCGATTCTTACATGACAATCATCCAAAAGTACGTTCGAGTTACTAATCTACAAAAACGAAAAAGTTGATGACACGAATCAGTATTCGATTAATGGTAAAAGTAAAAACTCGTGCCCCACAAAACTGACGTTGCTTCTAGAATTGCTGTTCAAGGGATATTTGAATCCGGGGTTTAGGAGGAAATGTTGATTCTAATCCAGGGATTTTATTTTTCAACGGCTGGCAGAGTATTTTGCGACATTAGTTTAAAGATTACATCATTTTTTAATAGGGATGAACGTTAAGAGGAATACCTGTTGAGTGAATGTGTATTTAAAGTGTTTGAGAATTCTTTGAACAAACTTTAACATAATGTTCGCTTCGGTGGCAAAAACACATTTTTTGCTATGGAGGCATGGTTGGAAATAGTTGAAAGTTACGGAGACTGGAAAGTTAGACCGTGTCGGTAGAAAAAAGATAAGTCAAAGTCAAAACAAGTTTATTATTATGAACGAACAATGCAGAGTTCTAAGGCAGGTTAGGCATTTACAGTAGGTGTTCGAAATTCTGTCCGTCTGCTATGTTGCATGCGTGGAAGCACAGGCGCAATGATTTCCGAACTCGTAAGAAGGCACCAGGAATTTCAGCAATCATTACGCCGCCATTTTCAAGATGCATCGCAGCAAACCGACTGAATTTCTAACACCAACTATGAATACCTAACCAACTTTCAAACTCTTTTTTGTTCGTTTATAATAATAAACTTGTTCTGACTTTGATTTCACATTTTCTTATATACACGGTCTAACTTTCCAGTATCCGTAACTTTTTAACTAAGCATTTTCGAACATACCTCCATGGAATGAAATGTGCATATATTACAGACATAAGCCATGTCTTAAAATTTGTTCAAAGAATTTTGAAACACCGTGTTTTTGTAAGTATAAATATGATTGGTGCGTGCAGTCTCATGTTGGTACTACAACACTCTAACATTTCATTAGACTCAGCCAACATTCAGGTATTTGCCAAAGGAATGGTCTCTGCCAGGAATTAGAAACCTTATCTTACCTTAGCCTTACCTTAGCAAAAACTTGAAACCATTGCATAAACTTTAACCATCTGCTAAAAACCTCTATTTTTTCAACCCTTTATAGAGCAAATAATGGAACCAGGTCTTCGAAGTTTGGAACCCGTATTCATTTCTACTTACTATCCCAACTTAACACTCTACCTCCTGAGTGGACCATACATGGTGCTCGCGATCATCTAACCTAACCTTTTGTAACCAAAGCACTATCACGTCTGAATACATATTTTCGAGTTTTCGTCATATTTGTGTTCATCAATCGAATAGCTAGTTCTGATTATAAAGAAAATTAATAGAGTAACCAAATTTGTGAAACCAAAATCCTTTATTTTTAAATTCACAGCAGAGATATTTGTCGGCATATAATTTTACCTGTGTGGAGAATCGTAGTCAAAGTGTTAAGTAAAGATCAAAGTGCTACCAAATTATTCATGCTTCTGCCAGATAGCATAAGTCTGCATGAGTGTGTGATGTGTGTGGTTGCGTGTTTGTGTATGCATGTGATAACATAGCTATTACCTTGAGCAGATATATATATATTTGTCGAAGAATTTTACCTTTGATTTTCAATTTTATTATACTTTGTGCGATGTGTGTAGTCGCGTGCTTGCGTATGTATATGATTACATAGCTATTACTATGAGCAGATATATATATTTTTGTCGAAGAATTTTACCTTTTGATTTTCAATTTTAATATACTTTTTGCTTTTGAAGCATTGGATATCGAATCGTGGCATTCTGAAACGCTTGCGGTTTAGCTCTTTGAACTTTGTGTGGCGTTCCCATTGTTTCGGTGGTTTTTATCTTTACGAGTGGGATTCCTTGGGAACCGAACAAGTAGCGCTATAGCAAAAATCTAATGTCACTTTGTTTTTGGGGAGCGAAACAATGAAAGGAAACATCCAAGTTTTCATTTTCTCTGTGTCCAACTTTCAGTGTAAAATAGTCTACGGTTGTTAATGAGAACACTACGCTTATATGTAAGCTCAGTAACTTAACTGTATTTGTAAGGTGTTAATATTGTTGTTTGTGCAAGTGCTCAGTGCAACGAGGGAATGTGAGTGCAATGAGACCTCTGAAAAAATCTCTGTAACCATCAAGAGACTTCTGTCTCTTGCTGTGTGTTGATGTGCCCTCTTCTCATCTGTGCGTCGCGGTGCCCAGTAAACACCTGAGAGCATTGCAGTTGATAACGAGTTTACACCAATGCACAGTGAAAACCGACATTAATTACATCCAATCACCTATGCGAGCCCTGATTTCAGTGTTTGAAATTTCCGTTTTCAAAGGATGCTCATACAAACCCGGGCAAAAACTTCTATGGAAGTGATTGCCAAACATCTCGTTCGTTTCATGGTGTCTTCATAGCAACTTGATCTTCGGCTTAAGAAAACCTAAATGGTCCCTTGAAATCTTTCGAGAATGATGTAGTGCGGTCGGTGCAACGTGATGTTAGTTATTTCCGATGTCAATGTCTGAGTCGGGCAGAAAGAATTAAGAACTGTGGCTCCGAATTTCACGAGTCAATGACGAGCTTGAGCGCGAACCAATGAAATACCACCAAACTTCTCGTATGAAACTAAAAGAGACCTCATAAGTGCTCAGAAAAACTCAACACACGTGTAAAGAAACAAGGAAGAGAATGGAGAAGATTTATTTACGAGCGAAGAACAGCAATTTGGTATTCCTTTAAAAGTTGTTAATGAAATTTTCGATCCTCAATTCGTGTAGCCTTCGAAGGAAAACAGCTGACAGTTTTAGGTAAATGAAAACGCGTCTTTCTTCCGCATCCCCCGTGTCCTGCGTAGATTCTCACCGTGCATGCGTTCAGTGAACGGATTCAAAAGATGATTATTCCAATATGCCTGCAAATTCGAAGTAAAAGCATAATTTACAGTTTGGTCAGCCATCTACTCTGAGGTAGAAAGTGCGGCCGCCTTTTCTTCGGTACAGTTTCCTCCTACCTCGGTGAAGGAGAACTAGATATTAATAAATATGTACGCACGCGGTGCGAAGTCTGTATCTGAACAGTTACCCAATTTTCTGCTGCGACAGACTCATCAGCTCAAACTTTTCTCAATTGAGAGTAAGACTGAAGCAGGCCGCAACTTGGAATTCCTCGGGCATCATGACGACTTTCCCTTTGTCTTCTCCCACTCTTTGCCATCTCGCTAACTTGGAACAGGGAACCAAGGAAACTTTTACCTAATTTCGGTCCAACGGACAGCGGCTTCTTCCTATTCCGCGCAAGCCCCGATTTATCGGATTTTGCTTACGGACTTCGCTTGGAAATTCAAGCTTAGAATTTCGTTGAAAATCTAACGACCGAATTGGAAATTCAAATTTCTCAATTAGAACGAGGATCCGAGTGAATTTTCCTGTCCCTTTAGCCAACGCTTAGTCTGATCGTGAAATAACCCTTCGTTCTTTGGACATGTATTCTGATCAAAAAAGTACAGAGATAATTAGCTTTTGGATCCCACTCCCAATACTTTACAAAACTTCGTGTATTCAATGCTAACATGCGTATATTTTGGAAAAAGAACTCGAAGAATGACATACTAGCGAACAATCTCTATTCCTCACCCTCACATAATACCTGAACGAGCTCATTCTTCACCAAAATCGTAGGGCATACAGTAAGAAAATATTTCTCCCATCTATCACCCAAACGTGAGAACACAAGGTCGTCAAAGTTTCTCCTTCTGCCATCCATCTCCCTCTTTGCCTGTTTTCATCTTGTGATGTTTGAAGCTTCATCAAGGGAGCATGAGCGCCCGATGAGAACGAATACTCTATTTTGAATCCCGTGAACGACACGCCTCTGGAAAAATAGCATTTTTCCGGGATTCAGGATGTCCATTTATCAAAGAAGAGAACAGCTCACGCAGGCGTTCGGGTGCGCTGTGAAGGTTGTTATCACGCCCGACTATGAGGAAATCAAGGTAAGAAAAACATTTGTCTTCTCGTGACATCTAGTTTTAATCTGCAACGAGTCTTTAATTCGCAGATAGTCTTTAATTCGCCGCTAGTCTTTAATTCGCCGCTAGTCTTTAATTCACCGCTAGTCTTTAATTTGTAGCTAGTCGTTAATCATAAACTCCCCTCACGTGGGTCTCCCTCCATTAGACTCCTATCCTAAGGGGTTTCCTCCTGTGGACTTCCATTCTAGACTTCCCATTCGTAGCCTTACTTTAATATGCAGCTATTTTTTAATTTACAGGAAATCTTGCATTTTTTCTAGTCGGCATTCTAATATCGTGCTTAATTTTGCCAAGAGTTGCTAATTTACAGTCACTTTGCAGTCAGTCAAAGTCGGTCTTCAATTAGCAGCCTTAATGAGGCCTTTAATTTGTAGACTGTCCTTAATTTGCAACCGAATTTTACAGTCGTTGATTTGCATTGATTTTTCCGGATTGAACAATCCGTCCTTAATCTGCAGCCTATTTCTAACACAATGAGGACGACCAAACCCTCCTATAATTCCGCCCGAATGGCTTCAATAGAATTTAAAAATTTTCAAGTTGTCAAATAACTGATGTTTCTTTTCACGTTCACTTTCTTCACGCTCCTCAGTCAGTTGAGCACCTTGGTGTTTTTATATTCCGGTGCTAAAAACTTTATCTTTTTCCTTTTTCATCTTTTAGAAACGCGGCTTAGCAAAAACTAACTAGTGGAATGATGTGAGAAATTTCAAAACTACAGTTTTAGCCACTTCTAGGTTTAAAATTATAAACATGCGAGCCTTTATTTTTCTACATCAGGTTGTTTAATCCCGTGTTGTATATGTTTGTATTGATGTATGGCAGTTTACATCAACGTCCGACAATATCGAGCGTCTTTAAATTAGCAATAGTTATTTCTTCCTGCTCACCTTACGCATCCAAAGTGATTAAAGGCTTACTTTGACTAAACATAGCTTTTAGCAAATGAAAACTACTAAAGTTCTACTTCTTGTGAGATAAATGCAGCTCGGGCCACTAAAATCTCAGCGTATTCTAGCTTTCACGATTCTGCTTCGTGAATAGAGTTCATTTTTTCCTGCAAAACTTTCAAATTTTGGTACGGTTTACCAATTGTTGTTGTTCAATGGGTCCAATGGGTCTAGGTCGTACTTGGTACATGTCGCGCCCGTTTTGTGCACGATTTGACTTAAGTGCAACTTTTAAGGTCCGCAGAGGTACTAGAAATGCGTACTCATGACAAAAAATTACTCTTCGTGTAATAGAATTTTGAAATCAATCCTGAAATTTGACCCCCTCGATTTTGTCCTCAGAATGTTGGACACAAATCAAACCGTGCATAATACAAGCACTACACGTACTCAGGACCGCCCCTTTACTGAATTCTTGAACACCTTTCAAGAAAACATTGTTGCGCCAAGTACCTTGCCCCAAAACTTTACAGATTGAAGATAGAAAGTTTAAACATGAACGAATGAAATAAGGTGAAACTACTCACATGAAACCGAATTTTACTTTCTCACGAGCGCTCGGAAAAGTTCGTTACACATGTGACTAGCATGGATAGAGAAAACGTATTGACGAGCGAAGAAGAACAGGTATCCTCTAAGAGGTGAGCTTGCCACTAACGAACGGGTGCTTCGTTCACAGGCCCTTAGTGGGCCACGGAAACACTTTCCGTGAGGGACTTTGTGCAATCGTCAGTGCGAGAGATTGCTGTACATTTTTCGAGGGGGCTTCATTCCCGGGCCTGCGTGACCATTACTCCCACAGTCAATTTCCGGTGAACTGAGTGGGCCTTCAGCAGTTTATTAGAGAAGACGCTCACAAATGGCGTCGCAGGATCCTTTTTTTATTTTGCGAGACGATGTGCACGAAATATTTCGGAAATTCAGAGGTGTTGAGGAAGCTCACGATTGTTGTGGGTTTCCGAGATGTAATCCTATTTTGATTCCAGAATATCAGAAAAATTGATGGATTTATGGATTTTGAATTTATACACGGATGTTAAAAAATAGATTAATAAAAACAAAGCAATCAATTTATAGATTAAATCTAATTTTTCAAGAGATTTCTACAGACTTGGGTTACGCAACGTGAATTACTATCAAGATTCACTGGAAAAATTTGTAGTAGCTATGAGAGCTCAAAGTTTTCATCAGGCTTCGGTTAATGCACAAAGTTTTCCCTTTCTTGACGATAACTGCTCGCCAAACCAAAAGAAATGAACATTGAAAATTAACGGGAGCTAATCGTGCCGCAGCTGAAGGGTAGAAATTGACCAAAAAATGAGCTAAATTAAGGTGTCTGAATGATGGTCGAAGTTTCAAAAAATAAACAGCACTACGTCAAGGTCTTGGAGATGAAAAAGTCAGGGCTGGTGCGAATTATTCAAGCGTGCCACAGTTCGAGTGAAAAATCAAAGCTGCTGAAGTTGAGACGTACTTACGAGGTCTGTACGAGTAAAGACCAGGCTTTAATGAAAAATCTTATTGCCTGGAATTCAAGTTTTACTTTAGACTCTCGTTCACTTTAACCCATCGAGATGGCAACGTGTGAGGGAACCCCACGGATAAAATGTTATGAAATATCAAGTATAGATTTTCCCGCACAGAAAGGCTAGTTCGGTTCCTGCAAACAACCGCTCTGCACTCCTGCCTCGCATAGAGCGGTATCAATAGAGCGAGTATCATATAGCAAGGAAAATATTTCTGTCATATTCAGTAAATAGACCGTGTTATAATAAGTAACTGGGAAGGTAGGGCGGTCATTTACTCGAACCGATCTAGCACTTTATGCGGAGGCCTACTGTACACGAACACAAAGCAAAAGAGGCCTAAAAAAGTGTGCCTAAGTACCACATCCAGAAAATTGGTGCCAAATAATGTTTTTACAATAAATGAATAAAACCCTAGAATAACGTCATTTAACTACACGCATATACAAGCCTTCCTCGGGGTCCTAAAGGAGCTCCAGTACTTCCCTTAGATTGTACCGCACCATTTCCATCGCTTCCGCCATTGTCGAATTTTCCCTTAGAATTCTCTGCCGAGATGACTCGTATAATAGCCGTCTCAGCAAATGCTAATTTAATCTAGTCTACACTTAGGAAACGACGTCATTTTATGGCTGTTTTCGGCTGGGGGAAAAGGAAAATTCCTGCGGACGCCAAGTCTGGAGAATGCGAAGGGTGGGGAAAACGAATGTTAATTCAGAGGGAAAAACTGCAGAGGTCACCTCAGACTAGTGGCGAGATGCGATGACGTGATGCAACACCCGGTTCCTCTTGACCATATCTTCTCTTATATGCTTCCAAACTTGTGCATAAAACTCTTCGTTCACAGATTGGCCTAGTGGCGCATATTGGTAGTACTCTTCTATTTTATGCCATCAAAACGCTGTTAAACACTCGATCGATGTTGTGCACGATTTCAAACGTCTAAATTACTCCTTAAATCATGATCGGCCAATGAAGTCCTCTTCAAATACCTCTTCGGCAAAAGCCTTTAATTCAATGGGTTTCTCGAACGTCAAGTTGAATTTAACAGACATGTAATTAGAAATGGTATTTCACCTTCAATTCCAAATGGGAATAAAAGAATGCGTACATTTCAAAGCTCTAGACAAGTAAGTCATTGAAATCGCAAGAAACTCCATTTGCGTCTCACCATATGGCATTTCCATATAGAGGACATGACAGTGATTATTGAATGATGTATTGCACCTTGTCAGAGCTGAATCGGTGTAGAGGCTCGTGTGCTGCTATTAAAATGCAGTCTTGAAATTGCAGCCTTGAAAGGGCTGTCTTGAAATTGCAGCCTTGAAAGCGCAGCCTTGGAAGCGCAACCTTGAAAGCGCAACCCTGAAAGCGCAGCCTTAAAAGAATAGCCTTGAAAGCGCATCCTTGAAAGAGCAGGCTTGGAAGCACAGCCTTGAAAGCGCAGCCTTGGAAGCGCAGCTTTAAAAGCGCAGCCTTGAAAGCGCATTCTTG